>CAXKVI010000002.1:52416367-52573753 GCA_964058755.1 Campiglossa producta
AGTGATTGGTATTATGGGGGGGACGAGCCGCATGCCGGACATACATTCGGCACATCAGGGTTCAGTCTAGATATGTAGGAGTTTAACCTACTACAATATCCAGAGCGTAATTGAGCTAGGAGTGTAATGGAGTGTGGTTGCTAAGTGACCTTGCTCAATCCCGACTCTTGCGTCCTCGTTCGTGCACTCTGGGCAACGGGAGCTACCTAGGCTCGCGGCAGAAAGAGAGGGAGCCCCGGTGGGGCCACTCTGACATACTTGGTTTAAGGGCTCACCGAGGTTTTTGCGTAGCGTCTGTTCACCATGAGGTGCGGCTGCAAGCGGGCGTCTGTCTTGAAGCAAGCGGCTCGCTATATAAATGTGTAAATATTTTCCAAAACCCCGAAACGGGTTGTGCGCTGGGTTTGGGACCCGCCACGTAAAAAACATAATTCCAATGAAAAAAAATGCAAAGCCTCGGATGAGAACCCCCTTTAATGTTGACGACCCGGCAAAACGAATAAGGCATAACGATTTGGATATTAGGGCATGTACCGGGAATGTCCGGACCCTTTCAAGGGACGGTACCGCTGCCCGACTGGTTGATGTCCTCGTAGGCGCAAAGGCCGACATCACCGCCCTGCAGGAAATGCGATGGACGGGGCAAGGAAAGACGACCATCGGTCCTTGTGACGTATACTACAGTGGCCAGACACGCGGCAAAGCGCGTGGTGTAGGATTCGTGGTGGGAAAGAGGCTTCGCCGCCAAGTATTAGCGTTCACTCCTGTGAACGAGCGTCTCGCTGCGATCCGCATCAAGGCGAGGTTTTTCAACATAACATTTATCTGCGCCTATGCGCCGACTGAGGAGACGGACGACGCAGAGAAGGACTCCTTCTACGATAAACTTGAACAGACTTATGATCGCTGCCCACAGCATGATATCAAAATCGCGCTCGGCGACTTTAATGCCAAGGTGGGCAAGGAAGGAGTCTTTGGTCCCACAGTTGGAAAATTCAGTCTCTACGATATAACATCCCCCAACAGCACTAGGTTGATTGACTTCGCCGCTGCTCGCAATATGGTCATCAGTAGTACCAGGTTCCAGCATAAGCGAATACACCAAGCCACATGGCTGTCCCCTGATCAAAGAACTAGAAACCAGATTGATCATGTCTTGATTGACGGCAGACATAGCTCCACCGTTCTGGACGTGCGTACACTGCGTGGTCCCAATATTGACTCTGACCATTATCTTGTCGCAGCCAAGATACGCACACGCCTCTGTGCAACGAAGAAAGTGCGCACAGTACCGGAAGGAAAGTTTGACGTCGAGAAGCTGCGCATGACACAGACAGCTGATAATTTCACAACTCGACTCTCACACCTGCTAGCAGAGGGCAATCCTCGACCTAACGATGTAACCGAGCAATGGAAGCATATCTCTCACTCATTGCGTACCGCCGCTGAGGCCACTATAGGGTTCCAGCGAGCCCGCAAGAACAACTGGTACGATGAGGAATGCAAAACTGCCTCGAAAAAAAAGGACGCTGCCTACAAGGAGACGTTGCGAACGGGCGCAACCCGCAGTGTATGGCAACAATATCGTGAGGCAAAGAAGGAAGAGAGACGCCTTTTCAGAAAAAAGAAAAGTGAGGCCGAAAGGCGTGAGTGTGAGGAGCTTGAGATGCTGGCTGACAGGAATGATGCCCGAAAATTCTATGAAAAGATCCGGCGGATGACGGAAGGTTTTAAGACCGGGGCAAGCTCCTGTAAGGACAATAATGGCGACCTGGTAACCGACGTACAAAGTGTACTTAAATTATGGAGGGAGCACTTCTCCTCACTGCTAAATTGCGAGGGAGACGTCGAACCCGATACCCCAATCCCTGACGATGGAAAAGTCGTCCCACCACCTGACTATGATGAAGTGAGGATAGCTATATCCCGGCTCAAAAACAACAAAGCGCCTGGAAAAGACGGACTACCCGCCGAGCTGTTCAAACGCGGAGGCGAAGAGCTGGTAAAAAGCATGCATCAGCTCTTATGCAGAATATGGTCAGACGAATGCATGCCTCCGGATTGGAATTTAAGTGTGCTTTGCCCAATCCACAAGAAAGGCGATCCCGCTAACCGCACCAACTACCGCGGAATTAGTCTTCTTAATATCGCATATAAGGTTCTTTCTAGCGTGTTGTGTGAAAGGCTGAAGCCCATCGTAGACAAACTGATTGGACCTTATCAGTGTGGCTTTAGACCTGGTAAGTCTACCATCGACCAGATTTTCACGATACGCCAAATCCTGGAGAAGACCCATGATAAGAGAATCGACACTCACCATCTCTTTGTCGATTTTAAAGCCGCTTTTGACAGCGTAAAAAGGAGTTGCCTGTATGCCGCCATGTCTGAATTTGACTTCCCTGCAAAGCTTATACGGCTTTGTCAAATGACGTTGAGCAATACCAACAGCTCCGTCAGAATCGGGAAGGACCTCTCTGAGCCATTTGAAACCAAACGAGGCTTCAGACAGGGCGACTCCCTTTCGTGCGATTTCTTCAATCTGATGCTGGAGAAGATAATTCGAGCAGCAGAGCTAAACCGCAAAGGTACAATCTTTTACAAGAGCGTGCAATTGCTGGCGTATGCCGATGATATTGATATCATTGGCCTTAACAACCGCGCCGTAAGCGCTGCCTTCTCTGGACTGGATAAGGAAGCGAAAAAAGTGGGTCTTGCCGTGAACGAGGACAAGACGAAGTATTTGCTGTCATCAAAGAAAGAATCGGCGCACCTGCGCCTTGGCAGCCATGTCACTGTTGATAGTTACAAATTTGAAACTGTGAGGGACTTCGTCTATTTGGGAACCAGTATCAACACCGAAAATAATATCAGTCTAGAAATCCAGCGGAGAATCACTCTTGCCAACAAGTGCTACTTTGGACTGAGTAGGCAATTGAGAAGTAAAGTCCTCTCTCGAAGAACAAAGATCACGCTCTATAAGTCTCTCATCATACCTGTCCTGATGTATGGCTCAGATTCATGGACAATGTCAAGAGAAGATGAGATGGCCCTTGGAGTATTTGAGAGAAAAGTTCTCCGGAAGATTTATGGTCCTTCCCGTGATGCCAACGGCGAGTATAGAAGGAAATTCAACGATGAGCTGTACGAGCTCTACGCAGATCTGACCATAGTCCAGGGAATTAAAGCCCAAAGACTCCGCTGGCTGGGTCATGTTATGCGAATGGACAAAGAAGCTCCAGCACAGAAGGTTTTCCTATCGTCGCCTGAATTCGGCAGCAGAGGAAGGGGGAGGCCTCGACTGAGATGGAAACAACAGGTGGAGGATGACTTGAACTCCCTTGGGGTTTCCAATTGGCGTCCGTTATCGCTAAAAAGGAATGACTGGCGTGCTTTGATACGAAACGGCCAAAATCGCTTAGGCGGTTAAGCGCCAATAAATGATGATGATGAATTGAGCCAGAGTGACCCTTGTCTCTCGAGGAAGATGACGCTCCTCTTCAGAAATGCCAGGTGTTGCGGCATGTAAGACATTGTTTAGCGGACAAAGCGCAGAGTAATGGCCAACAGACGTTGTATGGATATGCCCCAAAGCCTGTTTGTGCACCTGTAGATCAAACGGCGTTGTTATATAGTGACGGATCTCATCAAAATGTTTACGTAGATGCGACCTTATGGTCCTAGGAGGCGGAATGAGTTCAAGCAGTTGTCTACCGGGATGCTGTGGTTTACAGCAATTCAGTAGATACTGCTTGTTTAGCATTTCATTATGCTCCCTAACTGGAAGCATTTCCACCTCATTATGTATATGAGATATATGTAGGTAACATAAGGACGCACCCCGTACCGGTTCTGAGCGCGGTGTTTTGACAGGCCTGAAGCTGATTCCAGTGAACGTCTGCAAGCCCCGGCGACCATATCGGCGACGCATAGTTCAGGATCGGCCGACCAATTGCCTTGTACGTTACCAACAACGTTTCTTTGTCTTTACCCCAAGTACTGCCGGCTAGTGACTTGAGGATTTTGTTGCGGCTCTGTAATTTTGAGACAATTGCAGCTGAATGGGCAGCGAAAGTGTGCATGGTGTCAAAAGTCACTCCTAAAATTTTTGGTT
Source organism: Campiglossa producta (assembly GCA_964058755.1). NCBI lineage: Eukaryota > Metazoa > Arthropoda > Insecta > Diptera > Tephritidae > Campiglossa > Campiglossa producta. The sequence goes on from CAXKVI010000002.1 coordinate 52,420,479, forward strand.
GAGCGACAGTAGGTATTTTATGATCACCTACATAAATTTCTAATTCCAGTCTTCCAAATCAGCTACAAGTTGCCCATGATTTACTGTGTCAAAAGCTTGACTCAAATCAAGTGCAACTAGAACCGTCCTGTCATTAGGCCTATTTTGATTTAGACCGTCAGTTATCTGAGTGTTTATGACATTTAGAGCAGATGTTGTGCTCCTACCTTTCCTGAAGCCATGTTGGTGCTCGGCTAACATCAAGTGTGATGTGTAGAGCGGGAGTAGGACCGCCTCAAGTGTCTTTAATACTGGCGAGAGGAGTGATATCGGGCGATATGACTCCCCAACGTTAGCTGGCTTGCCAGGCTTTAGTAGTGGGATCACAGTTGCCTGCTTCCATTTGTCGGGTATGACACCTGTGATCAGAGACAAATTGAAGACGGCAGTTAAATATTTGACTCCCGCTAGGCCGATGTGTTTTAGATGCACCATGGCTTTGCCATCAGGGCCGATGGCTTTGGAGTTTTTGGCCTTCCGGATGGCCTCTTGAACCTCTGTAGCGGTGATGGGAACGGGGGCATAGTTTTTGTGTTTATGCGCACGCCTGAAGATTCCACGTCTAGCCCTGTCTTGCGCAGGGTGTGGGACATATTGTCGACAAAAAGCCTGTGCACATTTCCTGGGGTCATTTATTGTCTTGTCACCAAAGGTAATGTCGACATTTTTTGGTGAACCCGAAGGATTCGACAAGGACTTGACGGTGGACCATAATTTCCCCAACACCGGTAGAGAGGTTACAAGACCTAAGGTGTTCCTCCCATTTGGTTTGTTTGTGTACGTTAACCAGCCGTCTGATTTCCACGTTGAGATCACCGATCTGTGGGTCAGAGGGATCGATGTTACGTATGAGGTCACGTTCCTTGGCCAAGGCTGCGGCCTCAGCTGGGAAGTTAGGCCTAATATCTTTTATCCTACCAGCTGGTATAAAACGGGCTGTAGCCTTTTTAATGACCTCACGTATGTTACGCTCGCCAACGTGTACGTCAGTGGGAATGGGAAGATCACCAAAGGAGCTCTCCGTGAATTCCAAAAAGCCGACCCAATTGGTCTTTTTGAAATTCACGTAAGTTCTTTTCTACGACGTGATAAAATCCGTGGCACGATCGACAGACAGGATGATAGGCAGGTGGTCGGATGACAGGGCCACCATAGGTTGCCAGTTGATGCTGTTAATTAACCCCGGGCTAACAATAGTTAGGTCCGGGGAGCTACTGCAGTTAACAGCCATCCTAGTTGAGGAGTCTCCGTTCACAGTACAGAAAGAGGAGTTATCAATTTGCTCGGCTAATTCCCGTCCTCTGCCGTCCACAGAAAGGTGTGAATGCCACATATCATGATGGGCATTAAAAGCGCCCATGATGATACGGTTATCGCCACAAAGAAACGCCCTAAGGTCAGGACGATAACTTCTGGGGCAGCAGGTGACGGGAGGAATGTATATACCTCTCCAAGGTCTTCATGACTCCTAGATGACCTCCACTGTCCGCAACTTTGCATCCTGCAATGGTCTTACTCTCTTATTGCCCAAGTCACTTCTAATGATGGAATGAGATGCGCCAGTATCCACAGTGAGTAACCGCTCTTTTCCGTCCAAGAAACCTCTAACAGTAACATTACTTGCTTTCCCTCCGACCTGCGAGACAGAAACTATGGCGCATTCATCTTGCTCATCTCCTCCAGCGTTACCCTTACGGCCACCTGCATTGCCGAAGTCTCTGGAAACGATGTTGCAATAACGCGCAATATGGCCAGACTTTCCGCACTTGAAACATTTAATCGCACCATCGCTTTTCTTTTATGCTCCATTCAAGGCTTCCAGAACTTTGTTGATTTTTTCGACCAAGTCTGGTGTCTCCTTTTCCACATGGTGAACCTTGTTATCTGGTTTACATAAAAGCGAGGCTGTCTCTTGTAATAAAGCGTGTGATACCGTCTCAGCGAATGTCCTTTTGGGGTTTGCATATGCGGCTCGCTTCGTGTCTACATCCATTATTCCATTTATGAATCTTTGGATCTTTACCCTCTCGATGTATTCCACGGGTGCGTCTGCGTTCGCCAAATGAGCTAACCTCTCAATGTCCCAAGCAAATTCCTGTCATGTCTCATTAGTCTTCTGGAAGCGATTCTGAAGCTCCATTTGAAATATCTGCCTCCTATGATCGCTACCGTAACGCCTCTAAACTGCACCCATCAATGCCTCATAGCTGTTCCTTTCACCTTCTGGAATAATTTGAAGGATTTCCGCTGTCGGTCCTTTCAATGCTAAGAAGAGCACAGCGACTTTATCCTCAGCGCTCCAGCTATTAACCGATGCAGTCTTCTCAAATTGTAGCTTGAACACCTGAAAAGGAACAGAACCGTCAAAGGATGGGGCTTTTACCTTCGGAATCCCCTTTGAAGCAGTTGGACGACTTAGCTGCAACTCCTGGATACGACTTCTCAGCGCATTTACTTCAGCGTCCATTTTATCCTGTAGCTGTGCAATTTTTGCATCTTGCGCTTCCAGCTGAGATGATATATAAACCTTGTATTCTTCTCTGATCTGATCTGATTCAATACCGCCAATATCATGTTTGTGTCCGTGATTGTTACTGGATTTGGGGCATCCTCCTTCTCTTCCATTCTAGACGTTACCTCTTCCAATATATGGAACTCATAATCCTCAAGGTTAATTCCTTCTGCTTCCATAACCTCTCGTAAACGTGATTGTAGCTTTAACTTATTGCCTGTTGTTGTCAGTCCACGCCGTTCCAACTCGTTTTGGAGTTGCTGGATCTTCAATTCATTCAACTTTGCCATGTCCTTGTTATCCTTGCAACGTCCTTATTATCCTTGCAATGTCCTTGTTTTATTCAACAATACCGCTTCAGACACCAATTGTGACGAATTCGATGATTCCTCGACTATTTTCCTTAAGTTCGATCACTGTACGTTAAATAAAGCACCCAGATTCTGCTAAATAAATAGTACGCTTTATTCAGTACTAAAAACCGTAGTACAATATCGCGGGTAAATTCACTGTTCAGTACTTCACTGTACAACACTTGAATAATAAACTGATTGACGTGCGTTGTCTCTGCGCTTTTATATACCCTAGTAGACTGCGGCTTCATCACCTAGAAATGTCTACACATTTCTGGGTTATTCGTGCAACAGAGTTCTCGAAGCGTTTATCTATCATCATCTCCTCTTTGTGCCACATTCGCAAACACGCGAGCTGCCTCTCCCTCTCTCGCTCTCACGTCATGTATCTAAACAGCTGTAGTTGTGGTAGTGACGCTAGTGGTGGAAATACACTAGTGTTGGAAGATGAGCGATTCTTGATAACATTCGCCACAATATTGTGAGAGAGGGAGAGGCAGCTCGCGTGTTTGCGAATGTGGCACAAAGAGGAGATGACGATAGATAAACGCTTCGAGAACACTGTTGCACGAATAACCCAGAAATGTGTAGACATTTCTAGGTGATGACGCCGCAGTCTACTAGGGTAAATAAAAGCGCAAAGACAACGCACGTCAATCAGTTTATTTTCAAGTGTTGTACAGTGAAGTACTGAACAGTGAATTAACCCGCGATATTGTACTACGGTTTTTAGTAGTGAATAAAGCGTACTACTTATTAAGCAGAATCTGAGTGTTTTATTTAATGTACAGTGATCGAACTCAGGGAAAATAGTCGAGGAATCATCGAATTCGTCACAATATTTCAGTTTTTATGGAAACATCGATTTATCGAACTATTTAAGTATCGAAAAATCGATACTTTTCTCAGCTGCTTAAACCAAGCATTTGTTGTTGTTGTAACGAGGTGTAGTCCTGCCCAACGCGTATTTTTCCTTAACCTAAATTGTCATCAATATCTTCTAACGGGAGTCCAAGGAAACTAGCAGTTTCAATAGGGTTGGACCAAAGAGAGATGGGTGTTAGAAGAGTGGGCTCAGAAGAGCAAGAAAATAAGTGATTGGTATTGTGGGGGGACGAGCCGCATGCCAGACATACATTCGGCACATCAGGGTTCAGTCTAGATATGTAGGAGTTTAACCTGCTACAATATCCAGAGCGTAATTGAGCCAGAGTGACCCTTGTCTCTCGAGGAAGATGACGCTCTGCTTCATAAATGCCTGGTGTTGCGGCATGTAAGACATTGTTTAGCGGACAGAGCGCAGAGTAATGGCCAACTGACGTTGTATGGATATGCCCCAAGGCCTGTTTATGCACCTGTAGATCAAACGGCGTTGTTATATAATGTCGGATCTCATCAAAATGTTTACGTAAATGCGACCTTATCGTCCTAGGAGGCGGAATGAGTTCAAGCAGTTGTCTACTGGGATGCTGTGGTTTACAGCAATTCAGTAGGTACTGTTTGTACCTTTCCTGGGGTCATTTAATGTCTTGCCACCAAAGGTGATGTCGACATTTTTTGGTGGACCCGAAGGATTCGACAAGGACTTGACGGTGGACCATAATTTCCCAACACCGGTAGAGAGGTTACAAGACCTAAGGTGTTCCTCCCATTTGGTTTGTTTGTGTACGTTAACCAGCCGTCTGATTTCCACGTTGAGATCACCGATCTTTGGGTCAGAGGGATCGATGTTGCGTATGAGGTCACGTTCGTTGGCCAAGGCTGCGGCCTCAGCTGGGAAGTTTGGCCTAATATTTTTTATTCTACCAGCTGGTATAAAACGGGCTGTAGCCTTTTTAATGACCTCACGTATGTTTCGCTCGCCAACGTGTACATCAGTGGGAACGGGAAGATCACCAAAAAGCCGACCCAATTAGCCCTTTTGAAATTCACGTATGTTCTTTTCTCCGAAGTAATGAAATCCGTGGCACGATCGACGGACAGGATGATAGGCAGGTGGTCGGATGACAAGGCCACCATAGGTTGCCAATTTATGCTGTTTATTAACCCCGGCCTAACAATAGTTAGGTCCAGGAAGCTACTACAGTTAACAGCCATCCTTGTAGGGGTGTCTTCGTTCACAGTGCAGAAAGAGGAAGCGTCAATTTGCTCGGCTAATTCCCGTCCTCTGCCGTCCACAGAAAGGTGTGAATGCCACATATCATGGTGGGCATTAAAATCGCCCATGATGATACGGTTATCGCCACAAAGAAACGCCCCAAGGTCAGGACGATAACTTCTGGGGCAGCAGGTGACGGGAGGAATGTATATATTGATTAGCTCGAGATCAACACCTCCAGCTTGTATAACTATACCCTGACAATCTAAGGGTAAGTCTCTTTGTTCGGTGTTGATATCAAATTCCCTATACTGCACTGTATGGTGAACAAGGAACGCGAGACCGCCTCCGCCGTCGATGCGGTCATGCCGGAGAACGTGGTAGCCTCCACTCGCTCGGAGATTCGAGTGGGGGCCAAGTTTTGTCTCCTGGATTGCAGCAATTTTGATTTTATGTAGCTGCATAAATGTGGTTATCTCCGCTATCTTGCCGGTCAAGCCGTTGCAGTTAAATTGCAACAATTTAAATTGCGAAGGAGAGGCAATGGCCACTCTGGGAGTTAAAGACTGATGTGCAAGCCTAGATGGTGGTAGGCTAGGTCACGATCTTGATCTCCGTCGCAGTCCTGAAGCCGGCGGATTTCATTCATTATAAGATGAGTGTACATCCGTCGGCGTTGAGGGCTGCACAACTCGACAGCAAGGCGCGACGAACACATCAGTCCAGAGGTTTCTGTTTGCGAGCCCAGAACATATGTGTAGGTGACATCGGCCTAGGCAGGAGTTGCACTTGACCGATGCCACAGACGCATATATCCTATGCCGACATACAGTGCACGAAGAGTGAGGGACCAGAAGTTGATGGACTTGACTTACATTCATGCTAGTGCCGGAAGAAGTTAGTAGAGGGTTCAGAGACGGGGGCTGAAACTCGATAGTGCTAAAAGCATCGACAGATGTGCTATGTACAGTCACTTCTCAGAGCAGAAAACCCAGGACATCGCCATGGATCTCTGCGCAGTGGAACCACCCGGGGTTTTACCTCGGCCAAGGACTGTCACTTTCAATGTAACCCTGTTTAGTATGTTTTGTCCCATTCCGAAACTATCATCCTCCCCCTTGCAGCAGGGCTGCAAGATATTCTATTGTTACGGGCGGGCGTTGAGCCGAACCCCGGACCAAAAGAATGGATATGCAGTGTCTGTTGCAAAAAGATATATATTTAACGGTCGCATTCTGTGCAATGCTTCTCGTGTAAGAGATGGCTCCATAAATCTGGATGTTCAGGGCTTAACCTTAACATCCACAGACCCCGTTCTTTCTTTAGTACTTTCGTGGCCCCTTGTTGTTTGCGCCCTCGGGCGTCCCGCGGTAAGCGCCGTTCAAGCGTACCCCTACCGCCGCTTTCTACACGGCTAAAAAAATGAACCTATATTTTAAACCGGTATAAAGTTTAATCAATTTTTCAAACTTTTTTGTACAATATTTCAAACCGTCCAAATACCTACAAAGATTTTCAATTTCTTTTGGTTTCGATTTAAAATTTAAATGAAAAAGCAGTCTAATTTTTTTATTTTTGGTTTGTTTGAATATAATTGAATTCTGCCCACAAAAACTTAATGTGCGGCCAAATTGCCAAAAATCAGCGAGACTTCCTACGAACTTAAGTTTAGCACTTTGTTAGACTAAAATTAAAGGGGCTACAAAACTGCATATTCGGAAAAATTCTACATGTTCTTTTGGCCGAGCAATTGAATTTTATTGCTTGGAGGAGCGCACTTAGATCCTTTTTGCTCCAATCATTAATGCAATAAAATTTAGTACGTTTTTGGCCCGGCAAATATATGGCACTAAAATGTGCAAAATGACTTGGATCGCATTGTCAGCAAATAGACACTATATTTAACTATACAAATATGGGTATAACTCAATTTTTTTAAAAATGTCACTTAGATCCTTTTGGTTCTAAGCCCTTCATATGTCGGCTTGTCTGGTTCCTGCAGCGCGTGGGTAAATTTTTCTCAAAAAACACATTTTGTCAAAAGCAACAAAGAGATTAAATGTTTAAATGAAAAAATATTCGTGCATTAAGCATAGAAAATTCTTTCATAGGTTTCACACCAAGTCCTAAAAATTCGCAAATCTTTCATATAAGTTAGCATTGAAATTAAAGAAATGTTCTATATGGAAGTATAAATATATGCATAAATGGACACTGAGAAGGGTTTACCTTCAAGCTGGGTAGTGGCCTAAGGTGTTAGACCTTCTAGCATACAAGTCACTACAGTGTTGTGAGTTCGACTCTCACAATGCCGGGAAGAAAAGTCCATGAAGAGATGTAATTCCAGTATCATCGAAACATATGTCGGCTTGTCTGGTTCCTGCAGCGCGTGGGTAAATTTTTCTCAAAAAACACATTTTCATACAATCCCGAAAATTGCTTCACAATACCGTCGGTATTTACAGCAATAGACTACAAGTCAAAAGCAACAAAGAGTTTAAATGTTTAAATGAAAAAATATTCGTGCATTAAGCATAGAAAATTCTTTCATAGCGTCCCCTTTTTGCGTTTTTATCGTAACCACCATTTTTTCGAAATTTACTTTTTGATGCAAATTTGTTCATCATCCCTTAGCGCATCATCTGGTAAAATTTTATAGCTGAAATCCTCACAGTTATGTCAAAAAATGGCTATCTTTTTTATCGTATCCACCAATTCATAAATGAAAAAAAAAAAAATAAAAATGTAAAAAATGCTCTCCTGTAAAATTTCCTTTTTGGCGTTTACGATAAAAACGCAAAAAGGGGACGATAGGTTTCACACCAAGTCCTAAAAATTCGCAAATCTTTCATATAAGTTAGCATTGAAATTAAAGAAATGTTCTATATGGAAGTATAAATATATGCATAAATGGACACTGAGAAGGGTTTACCTTCAAGCTGGGTAGTGGCTTAAGGTGTTAGACCTTCTAGCATACAAGTCACTACAGTGTTGTGAGTTCGACTCTCACAATGCCGGGAAGAAAAGTCCATGAAGAGATGTAATTCCAGTATCATCGAAACATATGAAGGGCTTAGAACCAAAAGGATCTAAGTGACATTTTTAAAAAAATTGAGTTATACCCATATTTGTATAGTTAAATATAGTGTCTATTTGCTGACAATGCGATCCAAGTCATTTTGCACATTTTAGTGCCATATATTTGCCGGGCCAAAAACGTACTAAATTTTATTGCATTAATGATTGGAGCAAAAAGGATCTAAGTGCGCTCCTCCAAGCAATAAAATTCAATTGCTCGGCCAAAAGAACATGCATAATTTTTCCGAATATGCAGTTTTGTAGCCCCTTTAATTTTAGTCTAACAAAGTGCTAAACTTAAGTTCGTAGGAAGTCTCGCTGATTTTTGGCAATTTTTTTCTGGATCCAAGCGCGCTTAGACCCTTTTGGCTCCAAAAATGCTTGCAATAAAATTTCAAGCGTTGATTGCTCGGACATTAAAACATGTAGAATTTTTTGGAATATGCAGTTTTGTAGCCCCTTTAATTTTAGTCTAACAAAGTGCTAAACTTATGTTCGTAGGAAGTCTCCCTGATTTTTGGCAATTTTTTTTCTGGATCCAAGCGCGCTTAGACCCTTTTGGCTCCAAAAATGCTTGCAATAAAATTTCAAGCGTTGATTGCTCGGACATTAAAACATGTAGAATTTTTTGGAATATGCAGTTTTGTAGCCCCTTTAATTTTAGTCTAACAAAGTGCTAAACTTATGTTCGTAGGAAGTCTCCCTGATTTTTGTCAATTTTTTTTCTGGATCCAAGCGCGCTTAGACCCTTTTGGCTCCAAAAATGCTTGCAATAAAATTTCAAGCGTTGATTGCTCGGCCATAAAAATCTGTAGAATTTTTTCGAGTATGCAGTTTTGTAGCCCCTTTAGTTTTAGTCTAACAAAGTGCTAAACTTAAGTTCGTAGGAAGTCTCGCTGATTTTTGGCAATTTTTTTCTAGATCCAAGTGCACTTTTTATAGGTCCTACACGGCGTATTAGTAACATAAAATAATTTTTTTTAAATTTTTTACAAAACTAAGATTAACTTACTTACTGGTTTCAAAATTGCCAAAAATCAGGGAGACTTCCTACGAACTTAAGTTTAGCACTTTGTTAGACTAAAATTAAAGGGGCTACAAAACTGCATACTCGGAAAAATTCTACATGTTCTTTTGGCCGAGCAATCAACGTTCGAAATGTTATTGCAATAATTTTTGGAAATTTTTGCAATAATTTTTTGAAATTTACAGTTATTTTCCATCTGCAGTAAACATCCTCTGAAATAGTTGACTAACCTGCATTCATTTAGACAGGAATCATTTCAAACGCATTTACCCATATTTTACAATAGACAATTTACTTTAACCTTAATTATCTCAATTCAACTACGATGTTACTTAGATCCTTTTGGTTCTAAGCCCTTCATATGTCGGCTTGTCTGGTTCCTGCAGCGCGTGGGTAAATTTTTCTCAAAAAACACATTTTCATACAATCCCGAAAATTGCTTCACAATACCGTCGGTATTTACAGCAATAGACTACAAGTCAAAAGCAACAAAGAGTTTAAATGTTTAAATGAAAAAATATTCGTGCATTAAGCATAGAAAATTCTTTCATAGGTTTCACACCAAGTCCTAAAAATTCGCAAATCTTTCATATAAGTTAGCATTGAAATTAAAGAAATGTTCTATATGGAAGTATAAATAAATGCATAAATGGACACTGAGAAGGGTTTACCTTCAAGCTGGGTAGTGGCCTAAGGTGTTAGACCTTCTAGCATACAAGTCACTACAGTGTTGTGAGTTCGACTCTCACAATGCCGGGAAGAAAAGTCCATGAAGAGATGTAATTCCAGTATCATCGAAACATATGTCGGCTTGTCTGGTTCCTGCAGCGCGTGGGTAAATTTTTCTCAAAAAACACATTTTCATACAATCCCGAAAATTGCTTCACAATACCGTCGGTATTTACAGCAATAGACTACAAGTCAAAAGCAACAAAGAGTTTAAATGTTTAAATGAAAAAATATTCGTGCATTAAGCATAGAAAATTCTTTCATAGGTTTCACACCAAGTCCTAAAAATTCGCAAATCTTTCATATAAGTTAGCATTGAAATTAAAGAAATGTTCTATATGGAAGTATAAATATATGCATAAATGGACACTGAGAAGGGTTTACCTTCAAGCTGGGTAGTGGCCTAAGGTGTTAGACCTTCTAGCATACAAGTCACTACAGTGTTGTGAGTTCGACTCTCACAATGCCGGGAAGAAAAGTCCATGAAGAGATGTAATTCCAGTATCATCGAAACATATGTCGGCTTGTCTGGTTCCTGCAGCGCGTGGGTAAATTTTTCTCAAAAAACACATTTTCATACAATCCCGAAAATTGCTTCACAATACCGTCGGTATTTACAGCAATAGACCACAAGTCAAAAGCAACAAAGAGTTTAAATGTTTAAATGAAAAAATATTCGTGCATTAAGCATAGAAAATTCTTTCATAGGTTTCACACCAAGTCCTAAAAATTCGCAAATCTTTCATATAAGTTGGCATTGAAATTAAAGAAATGGTCTATATGGAAGTATAAATATATGCATAAATGGACACTGAGAAGGGTTTACCTTCAAGCTGGGTAGTGGCTTAAGGTGTTAGACCTTCTAGCATACAAGGCACTACAGTGTTGTGAGTTCGACTCTCACAATGCCGGGAAGAAAAGTCCATGAAGAGATGTAATTCCAGTATCATCGAAACATATGAAGGGCTTAGAACCAAAAGGATCTAAGTGACATTTTTAAAAAAATTGAGTTATACCCATATTTGTATAGTTAAATATAGTGTCTATTTGCTGACAATGCGATCCAAGTCATTTTGCACATTTTAGTGCCATATATTTGCCGGGCCAAAAACGTACTAAATTTTATTGCATTAATGATTGGAGCAAAAAGGATCTAAGTGCGCTCCTCCAAGCAATAAAATTCAATTGCTCGGCCAAAAGAACATGCATAATTTTTCCGAATATGCAGTTTTGTAGCCCCTTTAATTTTAGTCTAACAAAGTGCTAAACTTAAGTTCGTAGGAAGTCTCGCTGATTTTTGGCAATTTTTTTCTGGATCCAAGTGCACTTAGACCCTTTTGGCTCCAAAAATGCTTGCAATAAAATTTCAAGCGTTGATTGCTCGGACATTAAAACATGTAGAATTTTTTGGAATATGCAGTTTTGTAGCCCCTTTAATTTTAGTCTAACAAAGTGCTAAACTTATGTTCGTAGGAAGTCTCCCTGATTTTTGGCAATTTTTTTTCTGGATCCAAGCGCGCTTAGACCCTTTTGGCTCCAAAAATGCTTGCAATAAAATTTCAAGCGTTGATTGCTCGGACATTAAAACATGTAGAATTTTTTGGAATATGCAGTTTTGTAGCCCCTTTAATTTTAGTCTAACAAAGTGCTAAACTTATGTTCGTAGGAAGTCTCCCTGATTTTTGGCAATTTTTTTTCTGGATCCAAGCGCGCTTAGACCCTTTTGGCTCCAAAAATGCTTGCAATAAAATTTCAAGCGTTGATTGCTCGGCCATAAAAATCTGTAGAATTTTTTCGAGTATGCAGTTTTGTAGCCCCTTTAGTTTTAGTCTAACAAAGTGCTAAACTTAAGTTCGTAGGAAGTCTCGCTGATTTTTGGCAATTTTTTTCTAGATCCAAGTGCACTTTTTATAGGTCCTACACGGCGTATTAGTAACATAAAATAATTTTTTTTAAATTTTTTACAAAACTAAGATTAACTTACTTACTGGTTTCAAAATTGCCAAAAATCAGAGAGACTTCCTACGAACTTAAGTTTAGCACTTTGTTAGACTAAAATTAAAGGGGCTACAAAACTGCATACTCGAAAAAATTCTACAGATTTTTATGGCCGAGCAATCAACGCTTGAAATTTTATTGCAAGCATTTTTGAAGCCAAAAGGGTCAAAGCGCGCTTGGATCCAGAAAAAAATTTCCAAAAATCAGGGAGACTTCCTACGAACTTAAGTTTAGCACATTGTTAGACTAAAATTAAAGGGGCTACAAAACTGCATACTCGGAAAAATTCTACATGTTCTTTTGGCCGAGCAATCAACGTTCGAAATGTTATTGCAATAATTTTTTGAAATTTACAGTTATTTTCCATCTGCAGTAAACATCCTCTGAAATAGTTGACTAACCTGCATTCATTTAGACAGGAATCATTTCAAACGCATTTACCCATATTTTACAATAGACAATTTACTTTAACCTTAATTATCTCAATTCAACTACGATGTTACTTAGATCCTTTTGGTTCTAAGCCCTTCATATGTCGGCTTGTCTGGTTCCTGCAGCGCGTGGGTAAATTTTTCTCAAAAAACACATTTTCATACAATCCCGAAAATTTCTTCACAATACCGTCGGTATTTACAGCAATAGACTACAAGTCAAAAGCAACAAAGAGTTTAAATGTTTAAATGAAAAAATATTCGTGCATTAGGCATAGAAAATTCTTTCATAGGTTTCACACCAAGTCCTAAAAATTCGCAAATCTTTCATATAAGTTAGCATTGAAATTAAAGAAATGTCCTATATGGAAGTATAAATATATGCATAAATGGACACTGAGAAGGGTTTACCTTCAAGCTGGGTAGTGGCCTAAGGTGTTAGACCTTCTAGCATACAAGTCACTACAGTGTTGCGAGTTCGACTCTCACAATGCCGGGAAGAAAAGTCCATGAAGAGATGTAATTCCAGTATCATCGAAACATATGTCGGCTTGTCTGGTTCCTGCAGCGCGTGGGTAAATTTTTCTCAAAAAACACATTTTCATACAATCCCGAAAATTGCTTCACAATACCGTCGGTATTTACAGCAATAGACTACAAGTCAAAAGCAACAAAGAGTTTAAATGTTTAAATGAAAAAATATTCGTGCATTAAGCATAGAAAATTCTTTCATAGGTTTCACAGCAAGTCCTAAAAATTCGCAAATCTTTCATATAAGTTAGCATTGAAATTAAAGAAATGTTCTATATGGAAGTATAAAAATATGCATAAATGGACACTGAGAAGGGTTTACCTTCAAGCTGGGTAGTGGCCTAAGGTGTTAGACCTTCTAGCATACAAGTCACTACAGTGTTGTGAGTTCGACTCTCACAATGCCGGGAAGAAAAGTCCATGAAGAGATGTAATTCCAGTATCATCGAAACATATGTCGGCTTGTCTGGTTTCCTGCAGCGCGTGGGTAAATTTTTCTCAAAAAACACATTTTCATACAATCCCGAAAATTGCTTCACAATACCGTCGGTATTTACAGCAATAGACTACAAGTCAAAAGCAACAAAGAGTTTAAATGTTTAAATGAAAAAATATTCGTGCATTAAGCATAGAAAATTCTTTCATAGGTTTCACACCAAGTCCTAAAAATTCGCAAATCTTTCATATAAGTTAGCATTGAAATTAAAGAAATGTTCTATATGGAAGTATAAATATATGCATAAATGGACACTGAGAAGGGTTTACCTTCAAGCTGGGTAGTGGCCTAAGGTGTTAGACCTTCTAGCATACAAGTCACTACAGTGTTGTGAGTTCGACTCTCACAATGCCGGGAAGAAAAGTCCATGAAGAGATGTAATTCCAGTATCATCGAAACATATGTCGGCTTGACTGGTTCCTGCAGCGCGTGGGTAAATTTTTCTCAAAAAACACATTTTCATACAATCCCGAAAATTACTTCACAATACCGTCGGTATTTACAGCAATAGACTACAAGTCAAAAGCAACAAAGAGTTTTATTTTATTCTTAAAACTTTTCGGTCTAAAATTTAAACTTTTAGGTTTGAAAATTCAAATTTATTTTTGAAAGCTTATTCAAGATTGAATTTTGCCAACATCAATTATGTGTGCGATATAGCTCAGTGGTAGAGTAGACGGGCATGATGCGGGGAGTCTGATTCGAATTCCCGCCAACGGACAAAAAATTTTTGTTATCTTTAAAAAATTGTTAAAACATTTCCGGTTTATAATTGAAACCCGATTCATTTAGCCAATTTTCTTGAAAACTGGTCTAGATTGAATTAGAATCCAAATTTGGTTTGGTCATATATGTAGTCCAAAAAAGGTACAAATTTTTAACCGTGTAGTAGCAATACTAATAATAATAATAATGTCTTAACGACTAGCAGCACTTCTGCTATACCCGCCACACAATTTCCAGACTGTTGCTCGTGCCTTATAGCGTCAACATCACGCGCAGCAGCTCAACACTCTTTAGACATGAGCAACTCCGAGCACCAGTCTCTCTCTGTTTCTACATCACACAGCCTTGGTCTTAGCCTACCAACACCTGGGCGAACACATCCGTCTCTCACGCCTATGGTTAACTCGACATCGACCCCACCGGCGCACTTCCAAATCTTACAGCACAACTGTAACGGATTAATTGGTAAGATCGCAGAGATAACTAATTAGATGACGTAATATGACATAAAACTTGCCGCAGTCCAAGAAACCAAGCTCAGTCCTAGGTCGGGCCTCATTACCTATGGCGGATATAACATCCACCGGAAAGACCGTCATAGAGTAACAGGAGGTCTGGGAGGTGGTCTAGCGTTCATAACGCACAACTCTGTACAGTATCATCTATTTGATACCGACATCGAAGGAACGGATGATATCTTAGAAAGCCAAGGTATTACCATCCGTACAGGAGATGTCGATCTGCAAATCATTAACATCTATATACCCCCTGTCTCAAGTTGCCCTACCGGTTATCACCCCGACATTAGCTTGCTACTACGAGGAGATAACCGCGTGATCCTGGGCGACTTCAATGCGCACCATGACATGTGGGACTCAAACCTGCCAGCAGACAATAGGGGGCATGTACTTGCAGAACAAATAGATGATACGGCTTTCTGTACATTGTACATTATCGGGTAATTGCTATAGTTTGCCAGATATTTCTATCGTAAGTGCGGGACTATTGAACAACACAAATTGGCGACCCATACTCACGTTGGCGTCTGACCATCTCCCAATAGTCGGACTTTATTACACCTGAGCATGGTACATACATTAACTTTACCAAGGCGGACTGGGACAGTTTTCAGACACATACAGACGAATCCTTGGCTGCTCTATCCATTCCTACGGACGTACGCAAAGGCGAACGAGACTTCCGCGACATCATTGACTTGGCCTCTAAACGCTTCATTCCTGCGGGTCGAATAACCCAAATAAGACCAAATTTCCCCGCCGAGGCAGCGGCCATGGCTAGAGAAAGAGATGAAGTGCGAAGTCTCAATCCCGCAGACCCCCGTATAAGGGATCTCAACGCGGAAATTCGTAGGTTGGTCGATAAACATAAACTGGCCAAATGGAAACAACACCTAGAGCAATGCAACCTCTCTGATGGTGTTGGCAAATTATGGACTACGGTCAAAGCTCTATCTAATCCAACGCAACACAAGGATAAAGTAGATATTACTTTCGGTGACAGGGTGAAGAAGGACCCTAGGGGATGTGCGAACTCCTTCTGTAGACAATTTGTACTACATTCCCCGCCCGATAGAGCTAAACGTAGAACCATGCGACAGGCGCGTAAATACAAAAACCAAAAGACGCCTATTGTCATCACTGCCTCAGAGGTCAAGGAAGCCATCAGACAGGCTAAGCCCTCAAAATCCATCGGCCCCGACGGCATTGCCATGAAGATGCTGAAACATCTAGGCCAGGAGGGACACAAATACTTAGCGGCTCTATTCAGTATTTCACTGAACACTTTCGTCATTCCTGAAATATGGAAAAAGGCGAGAGTGGTTCCACTACTAAGACCTAGAAAGCCGGCAAACATAGGCGATTCATACCGCCCTATATCACTTTTGTCGCCGGTAGTGAAGACGCTAGAGTCCATTTTGCTCCCGTATTATACTGCAAATTTGCACCTGGCTAGTCATCAACATGGCTTCCGTAAGCTGCAAAGAACCACCACCGCACTCAAGGCCAGTACAACGCAAATAAATAGCGGCCTAAATCAAAACCAACCAAATCACAGGACTGTGTTAGTGGCACTTGACCTGTCGAAAGATTTTGACACAGTCAACCATGCCACTCTCATACAAGATCTGTTTGAAACACAGATACCTGATGGGTTAAAGAGATGGACCGCTAATTATTTGAATGGACGGCAGGCGTCGGTTAACTTTAGAAACGCAACATCAAAACCTAGACGTATTAGACAGGGGGTGCCACAGGGTGGTGTCCTATCCCCGACACTGTTTAACTTCTATCTATGGAAGATGCCCCCACCACCAGAGGGCGTCACCGTCGTTTCATATGCCGACGACTGTACAATAATGGCGACGGGGAAGGGCCCCTATACTGATGAACTCTGTACGAAAATCAACGGTTACCTCTGCGACCTTTCCAGGTTTTTCACTGAGCGAGATCTGACGATATCTCCGACTAAATCAACGGCGACGCTTTTCACGACATGGACGCACCAGGTGAGAAATGAATTAGACATTTTCGTTGATGGCACTAAGCTACCAACTGTCAGCCACCCAAAGTTATTAGGGGTGACACTGGATAATACTTTCTCATCTGCTGGTCATGTGTCTGCAATGGTCTCAAAGGTACGTGGTCGAAACAAGATCCTCAAGTCCTTGCCGGCAGTTCTTGGAGAAAAGACAAAGAAACGTTGCTGACTACATATAAGGCCATTGGCCGACCAGTCTTTGACTATGCTGCACCCATATGGTCGCCTAATGTACATAACACCAACTGGACGAAGTTACAAGTTTGCCGAAATACTGCCATCAGAACTGTTACGGGATGTCTCTTCATGTCTTCCGAGTCTCACCTCCATCAGGAGGCAAAACTGCTCAATGTAAAAGAGCATGCGGAAATGCTGAGCAGGCAATTCCTTCTGAACTGCCACAAGCCAGCACATCCAAACCGTCATCTTTTGGACATAGATCCGCCCCCGAGAGACATAAGGAAACATCTCCGTAAGCATTATGATGAGATCCGGCATCATATTTATTACCTTGCCGTTTGATCTGAAGAATCATAAGCGGGCTCTAACCGACATCCACACCGAGTCGGTAGAGACTTTTGTCGGATCTCTACCTGTGAATCCCGTTCTGAACAGTCCTCCACCGGATATTGCTGAAGAAGAAAGCACCTTACCAAGGGAGACAAGAGTCACCTTGGCACAGCTTAGGTCTGGATATAGTGTAAGGTTAAACTCCTACTTATCCAGACTTAATGATACAATCTCAAACACATGCCCTGCATGTGGTAGGACCCCCCATGATACTCTACATCTCTTCAATTGTTCATCTGATCCTACTCTTCTAACCCCTCTGTCCCTCTGGACAAATCCTGTCGAAACTGCACGTTTCCCCCTCTGTCCCTCTGGACAAACCCTGTCGAAACTGCACGTTTCCTTGGACTCCCCTTAGAAGAGCTTGATGAAGATCTTCGGAATGATCATACACTCTAGACAGGGCAATGCATTGTTAACAACAACAACAACAACAGATGTGCTACGAAGAAAGTAGCCATGAGTGGATGCTTGAGATGTTGACGCACTAGGATGCGAGCTACAGCCTGGGACACACATGTTCTGCTGAGCAATATATGTATTGCAGGTCGTGGAGACTTGATTTGTAGAAGGCGATAATGCAACATTTGAGCGTCGCTTGCCTCGGGACGTCCTAGGACGTGAGCAGCAGGGCGCCACAAAACTTTTGTAGAAACTAGTGGGCCGGTGTGTTTAAGGATCTAGTCCGGAGCAACTAGATTTATGCAACCAACCTTTGCATGATGATATGTGCATTTGGAAAGAGCGTAACACGTGTTTTCAGAACAGCGCATAAAATCCATTTTTTACTAAAGATATTTACGATAAAACGATAAAATAATATTAATGTATATATTAATGCTGTTTGTTATATTTTGGGATTATTTTACAGTTGCAGAAGTAAATATCTTTCGAAAAAACAGATTTTATGCGCCGTTTTTGAAAACGCGTTTTACGCATTTTCCAAATGCACATATACAAGCAATTCGCGCTTCTCAAGTTAAGCTATAATTTATTAGTTTTTTCTACAGCTATATTAAGATATGTATGTCTCCATATTTTCACATATTCGAATTAATAAAAAATATCGAATTAATTTAATAGATGATTTAATAGATTCGCGCGAATTTTACACATTATTTATTAAATTAATTCGATATTTTTTCGTTCGGCCTTTATTTTTTCGACATTTTTTTTTCGACGTTTTGAGTTTCGACATTTTTTTCGACTTTTCGTACCAGACCCACTGTAAAATGATTTGTAGGCAGAGTGAATATTAGGTTTGTTTACTGACCAAAAAAATGTCCAGAGTAGGTTAGAGCAGAGCAGAGCAGCGCAGCTGTCAAAATAGAAATAGAGAACTCAGAGCAGAAATGCCATGAAACACTTGAATCTCGATAGTTTCTTTTTATTTGGTTTTTTTGTTTAAATCTTCAAAATTAATGCAAATTCACGTATACAAAAACATTGATTTTCTTGCAAGCTAATTTTTTTGAAGTTTTCAAAAATTTATTTTTTCCTGAATGACAATTGCTTCTCTGCTCTAACTTACTCCATAAAAAAAGCTAGAGAAGAAATTTGTGATCTGGATTACTCTAGTTTTGTTTTGAGCGTACTCATGAAACAAAAGAGAGCAACCTAGGGCAAGAAAAGTGTTCGTTAAACACAATTTTGTGAAATATCTCAATCTGGCGTAAGCTAGAGCAGCCCAATAAACAAACCTATTAAAAAGTTGCCCTTTTATTACTCATTTTATACATTGATTTTTGAGTTTTTGACAAATTCGTCGGTTTTTCAAAATGCCTTTAGAAAATGTTAAATGTAAAACTCACAGTTCTTTTTATTTGGTCCAGTCTAATTCATGTGTATTTATTTTGCATTTCTCCACAGATCCTAATAAACTGAAAGAAGAATGCCAATGTCCAGATTGTATAAAGAAAAAGGTTATTTTGGCCGCTGCAGAGCCATACCGTACACTAAAATCAGTTCTCATAAAATTATGTTTAGTATTTGGTTGGGCATTGCTCGTCCTGCTTGCATATCGCGTGTCACAATTTGATTATGAAATGGCCAGTTTTGATCCATTTGAAATACTACAATTGCCACCCACCGCTTCCATGGAAGAGATAAAGAAAACTTACCGTGAATTATCTCGTGTACTACATCCAGATAAGCCAACTGGTGATGAAAAGTCTTTTATGATGTTACGTAAAGCCTATCAGGCACTCACTGATGAAACGGCCAAACAAAACTATGAAAAATATGGTAATCCAGATGGTCCAGGTGCTATGTCTTTTGGTATAGCTTTGCCTTCATGGATAGTTGAAAAAGAAAATTCGGTATGGGTGCTGGGTCTATATGGATTGGTTTTTATGGTGGCATTGCCTTCTGTTGTGGGTATGTGGTGGTACCGTTCCATACGATTCTCAGGCGATAAAGTGCTTTTAGATACTTCGCAAATGTATTTCTATTTTATACATAAAACTCCACACATGTTGCTGAAGCGAGCGCTTATGATACTAGCTGCAAGTTTAGAATTTGACAAAAGACACAATTCTCAGGTTGTTGAGCGGCAGTCCGACAACGAGGAGGTCCCAGCTGTAAGTACATACTCATGTTCATATTTACTTTTTTTGATAAAAATTTAAACTTTATTCAATAGCTCATTCGACAATTACCTAATTTGAATGAAAAATGCAAAGAACATCCTCTGTGTCGTATGTACTCGATTAAGGCACGCGCCATATTGCACGCTCACCTTTCACGCATGCCACTCAATCCCGAGACTCTAGAAAAGGATCGTCAATTCATTGTGAAAAAATGTCCATATCTAATACAAGAAATGGTTTCCTGTGTACACCAGTTGGTAATGTTAGCATATGCGAGACGTGTACCACGTCTACCTGGCATAGAGACGATCGAGAATTGTATGAAATTGTCACCTATGATCATACAAGGTCTATGGGAATACAAATCACCTTTACTACAATTACCTCATCTAACTGAAGATCAGCATCTTTACTACATCAACAAGAAACGCCACATCAAAAATTTACAACAATTTGCTCAATTAAAATCAGATGAAAGCAGGCAGCTATTAAAGAGTCTTTCCGATTTTGAATATGAAAACGTAATGAAAGTTTTGGGAAAATTGCCGCTAATTGATTTTACCATACGTTGCGAAGGTAAACAAAATAATAAACAATAGCTAATTCAGCTCAATTAACAATTACTACTTATTCTTTGCAGTTATTGATGATGAAAACACAAATGTTGTAACAGCTGGCGCTATCGTAACAGTTACTGTAACGTTAGTACGTAAAGATATGAAGACGTTATTTGGAGATGCTAAAGTACCAGAAAAGCAAGGCATCAAGTAAGTACTTCAACCAATTTATATTTAGTATCTCCGCTTTTTGTTGTTGTTGGCTAGCCACCAAAGTTAGTTGTGAGCTTTCGAAGTTCGAAGTGGGAACCTTCGAAATTTTTGTTTTCTAATTATATTTAAAAATTTGAAAAAGATAAAATGCCTATCTTATACGGCTGATTACATTAGCGAAAATTCCGAATTAACTCCGCTTTTGGGAGTTAACTTGAGCATAATCTTCATTATAAACTCCCAAAAATTAAGAAGATTTGAGCAGATTTCAGAAAACGAGCTAACGATTTGACCGCTACTGTAATCGATAAATAAACAAAAATAGCAAGGACAACTACCGCTACTGGACACTAGAGTCACCAAAAAATAAACAATCCTCAGCGACATCTAGTTTTAAACCGCAATTTATACAACCAAAGCACTAGATGGCGCCGATTGTTAATCTTCAATTTTGTGTGTGTCAGGGTAAAATTTGTATCTGATTAAAGAAATTTATTGGAGATAATCTACGTGTCCATAGCATTACTTGATTTGTGTACTCTTTTAATTAATAGTGTATGTATTGTAGTGGAATTCGGTTGTTGTTGTTGTTGTTGTTAACAATGCATTGCCCTGCCTAGAGTGTATGATCACTCCAAAGATCTTCATCAAGCTCTTCTAACGGGAGTACAAGGAAACGCGCAGTTTCAGAAGGGTTGGACCAGAGAGACAGAGGGGTTAGAAGAGTAGGTTCAATTGAATAGTTAAACGCGTCTCGGTGCCAGGAATGTGAATCCAAAAGCGGAATACTATTATCTTCAGTGGTTTCCGAGATATTTGCAATCAAAGTTCAAAATTAGGCCGTGCCTAAAAACCGTGACCGAAGACCGCCAACTCGGAAAAGTGTTCTGCGCATAAATACCATGGATCCAGCCCCTTAATTGGGATCGGACCCGGGTCATTTTCCGTTTTTTTTTACCATAACTTTTCGCAAAAACAAAAAAAATTCAATTTTTGCTTTCGGATTTGCATTCCTGGCACGTCTTTTGGTATTTTTCCCAGCATCTCCGACGTGCATACAATTACCAGTTTTAATATTAATTAATTGTTGTGGGAAGGGTTTGAGACCCACCACATAAAACAAAATTCCAATGTGATCCAACTTTGGACGGCTTAAATCGCCTGGGCGGTTAAAGGCTATTTTAAGTAAGAAAGTATTGTATTTTGCTCTGGAGGGGGAGTAAGGTCAAATTTTGACAGCGATGGTGAATATAAGCGTTAAAATTTACCCATGGGGCTAGGTCAAATTTTGACAATCTATTTCACATAAATTTATGTACACACGCGTTATTAAACACTAAAATATAATATAATGCAAAAAATGCGAAACATAAACGCATAAAAAACACGTAAACTGAAAATTTATTCACAAAACATCTTCTTTCGCACGTACTGTTTGCATATGTCGAAATTTACTACTTACTTAGATCTCAATCTCTTCAAAAAAGTTGGTTTGCTTCAATACCCAGCCGGTTGTTGTAAAGTGATATTAATTGGTTTATGGTCCTTATAGGGATGATGAAGAAGTAACAGGTGGTGGCGGTGGCGGTGATGACGAAGAGACTTCAGCTATTGCGACAGTACCAGCAAAGAAACCATCTGCTTGGGGCAAACAACAACAACGCAAGGGTAAAGGTGGCAAAGGTGGTAAGAAATCAGCAAACAATCAGAAACGCAAAGCAGCATCCAACACTGCGCAACAAAGCAAAACAGTTGTTACCGCCTCATCGGCAAGTGTGGATGCTCAAGAACAAAATGAAGATACCGAATCTGATGCGGACGCTAGTGATGTAGATGAGAAAGATTGCACAGGCGACGAAACCGACAGCGACAAACCACAAAACAACAAGAGTGAGGCCTATGATGATGATGACGATGACGAGGCCTGGGAAAGATTGCAAGCTAAGCTAAATAAACGCGAAAAACTGGAAGGCAAATCACGCATATCTCATACAGTACACTGTCCATACTTCCCGGAAGAAAAACAGGAATACTGGTGGACGTATATCTGCGATCGTAAATCCCGATCACTACTTACAGCACCCTACCACGTAACCAGTCTTGTAGACAAGGAGGAAATACAATTAAAGTTTACGGCTCCACGTTGGCCGGGACTATACACATTTACAGTCTGTTTGAGATCAGGTGAGAATTAAACGAATGGCCATTGTATGGTACATAACTTCAATGAAATATGTTTTTATTTTTTTATTTTTTCAGACTCATACCTGGGTATGGATCAACAACAAGAGCTGAAATTGGATGTTAAGAAAGCACCAGTCCCACCTACAGACCACCCACAATGGGATCTTAGTGAATCCGAACCTGAAAACCACGAACAGCACGACCATTCTAGCGATTACACGACTGATAGTTCTGAGGATGAGGGTACAGATTAGAATTAAACAAAAAAAAACCAAAAAGGTTTAACATTTGTATGATGCATTAACAGTTATGTAGATTTTTTATTTTTTATTTGATTAACAAACTTCTTATATATTGGCATGTTTTTATTTAATTGAAAAGATAAAAAAATTGAAAACTTTAGACCTGAGTTCCACCAAACACAAATAAACTATTTTTAAGATTGAACTTTTGGGAGCATTTAATTTATTTTGAAGATACCTGAATCAAGCTGTAAATGATGTTATTAATTTTAAACCGGTAATGAAGTTGCTTCCTTTTTTTCAATTAAAGAATTGTATTCAAAATCAATGAAGCATTTTAAATTATTAAATTTTATTATAAAGTGTATGCAGTTACAGTCTTTTTTAAAACAAACCGTGTGCGGCTGATTAAGGTCGTAATTAGTGTAAAATAAAAACTTAAGAAAGAATAAACATACCTTAAAAAACATATTTTATTAAATGTTTTCTAGGGTTGCTTGTGTTTGGGAATAAATCCAGCTTGGAATGAAACCCCTTATGACATATAGTAACCACCAAATTTCTTTGCACTCTCAAGACAAAATTTTCAGTTATGATTACTTTAATTTCCACAATTTTTAAAAAAGTGGACAAAAGGGCTAAAATCCATGACGGATCGAAATATGAAATTCGACTGAATATAGTAAAATTAAACGAAGAATAACCTGAAATCGATTAAAACCGGCTAATTTTTCAAAACCGAAACCCAAACCGTACCTGTTATTTTGATCTGAAAAAGAATGAAACCGAAACCGTTTTAAAAGCCGGAAACGGTTCCGGTAGTATTTTCTTTTACAAAACGGTACCCAAGAAGATTGTCCAGCAAGGTTAAAAAATACACTTTTTTACACCAGTATCAAAATTCCGAAAGGGGAAATTTGAATATGGATGTTTCCGAAAATGTGCCAACCAAAGAGAAAAAGTTGAAAATGCCCCTAGGCCTGTTGATAACATTACAAAGGCACGTATGGGACGCAACTTGGCCCATCCCCACGTACATAAATATGAATTTATATATCGTTACCTTAATTCACAAAGGCCCTAACTGACATAAAAAAATTTTACAGGAGAACAAAAAACAAAATTTTTTTTACATTGAACGCATGCAAATATTGCTTTGTAAATTTGGAATATCTCCGTTATTACTACTAGTAACTCCTTAAAATTTGTAGTGAGTGTGTATTTTACTAAATCATACTTGAATATGTGAAAAAGTCGTTTTCGAAAAATGTGTCAATTAGGGCCTTTGTGAATTAAGGTAACGATATGTATATGGAGTGTATTGGGTGTGGTTGTATAGTTAGCTAAACGGCTGCAACTGTGCGACCCTGCTCAATACCGACTCTTGCGTCCTCGTTCGTGCACTCTGGGCAACGTGAACTACTTATGCTCGCGGCAGAAAGAGAGGAAGCCCCGGTGGGGCCACTCTGACATATTCGGTTTAATGGCTCATCGAGGTCTTGTTTCGCAGCGTCTGTTCACCATGTGGTGCGGCTGCAAGCGGGTGTCTGTCTTGTAGCAAGCGGCTCGCTATATAAATGTGAATATTTTTATTCAAAACCCCGGAGACGGGTTGTGCGCTGGGTTTGGGACCCGCCACGTAAAAAATTTAAAAAAGCCTCGGATGAGAACCCCCTTTAATGTTAACGACCCGGCAAAACGAATTAAAGACAATGAGAAGGATATTAGGGCATTACCTGGAATGTCCGGACCCTTCCCAGGGAAGGTACCGCTGCCCGACTGGTTGATGTCCTCGCTAACGCAAAGGCCGACATCACCGCCCTACAGGAAATGCGATAAACGGGACAAGGAAAGACGACCATCGGACTTTGTGACGTATACTACAGTGGCCAGACACGCAGCAAATCGCGTGGTGTAGGATTTGTGGTGGGAAAGAGACTTCGCCGCCAAGTACTAGCGTTCACTCCTGTGGTTCCCTATGTACAGTCACTTCTCAGAGCAGAAAACCCAGGACATCGCCATGGATCTCTGCGCAGTGGAACCACCTGGGGTTTTACCTCGGCCAAGGACTGTCACTTTCAATGTAACCTTGTTTTTTTGTCCCATTCCGAAACTATCATCCTCCCCCCTTGCAGCAGGGCTGCAAGATATTCTATTGTTACGGGCGGGCGTTGAGCCGAACGCCGGACCAAAAGAATGGATATGCAGTGGCTGTTGCAAAAAGATATATATTAAACGGTCGCATTCTGTGCAATGCTTCTCGTGTAAGAGATGGCTCCATAAATCTGAATGTTCAGGGCTTAACCTTAACATCCACAGATCCCGTACTTTCTTTAGTACTTTCGTGGCCCCTTGTTGTTTGCGCCCTCGGGCGTCCCGCGGTAAGCGCCGTTCAAGCGCACCCCTACCGCCACTTTCTAGTAGCAATACTAATAATAATAATAATAATGTCTTAACGACTAGCAGCACTTCTGCTATACCCGCCACACAAACTCCAGACTGTTGCTCGTGCCTTATGGCGTCAACATCACGCGCAGCAGCTCAACACTCTCGCTCCCACCGGAGCAGTTTAGACATGAGCAACTCCGAACACCAGTCTCTCTCTGTTTCTACATCACACCCCCCTCCCGTTTAAATTCTCACGTGAGTCAGGATCAACATCTTCTCGCACCTGTCTCCACGTGTACTGTTTGTCGGCAAAGATTATACACGCTCGCGTCATCGCTCAAATGCAATAACTGGACGGATGCGTTCATCGCACCATGCTGGAACACACCTCAACCTACGACGCCAGCCAACCCGGTTACACCAGGTCCACAGCTAACTAGGCTGAGGCACAGCCTTGGTCTTAGCCTACCAACACCTGGGCGAACACATCCGTCTCTCACGCCTATGGTTAACTCGACATCGACCCCACCGGCGCACTTCCAAATCTTACAGCACAACTGTAACGGATTAACTGGTAAGATCACAGAGATAACTAATTTGATGATGTAATATGACATAAAACTTGCCGCAGTCCAAGAAACCATGCTCAGTCCTAGGTCGGGCCTCATTACCTATGGCGGATATAACATCCACCGGAAAGACCGTCATAGAGTAACAGGAGGTCTGGGAGGTGGTCTAGCGTTCATAACGCACAACTCTGTACAGTATCATCTATTTGATACCGACATCGAAGGAACGGATGATATCTTAGAAAGCCAAGGTATTACCATCCGTACGGGAGATGTTGATCTGCAAATCATTAACATCTACATACCCCCTGTCTCAAGTTGCCCCACCGGTTATCACCCCGACATTAGCTTGCTACTACGAGGAGATAACCGCGTGATCCTGGGCGACTTCAATGCGCACCACGACATGTGGCACTCAAACCTGCCAGCAGACAATAGGGGGCATGTACTTGCAGAACAAATAGATGATACGGCTTTCTGTACATTGAACGGAGACGCCCCAACGAGAGTATCGGGTAATTGCTATAGTTCGCCAGATATTTCTATCGTAAGTGCGGGACTATTGAACAACACAAATTGGCGACCCATACTCACGTTGGCGTCTGACCATCTCCCAATAGTCGGACTTTATTACACCTGAGCATGTTACATACATTAACTTTACCAAGGCGGACTGTGACAGTTTTCAGACACATACAGACGATACCTTGGCTGCTCTATCCATTCCTACGGACGTACGCAAAGGCGAACGACTTGGCCTCTAAACGCTTCATTCCTGCGGGTCGAATAACCCAAATAAGACCAAATTTCTCCGCGGAGGCAGCGGCCATGGCTAGAGAAAGAGATGAAGTGCGAAGTCTCAATCCCGCAGACCCCCGAAGGGATCTCAACGCGGAAATTCGTATGTTGGTCGATAAACATAAACTGGCCAAATGGAAACAACACCTAGAGCAATGCAACCTCTCTGATGGTGTTGGCAAATTATGGACTACGGTCAAAGCTCTATCTAATCCAACGCAACACAAGGATAAAGTAGATATTACTTTCGGTGACAGGGTGAAGAAGGACCCTAGGGGATGTGCGAACTCCTTCTGTAGACAATTTGTACTACATTCCCCGCCCGATAGAGCTAAACGTAGAACCATGCGACAGGCGCGTAAATATAAAAACCAAAATACGCCCATTGTCATCACTGCCTCAGAGGTCAAGGAAGCCATCAGACAGGCTAAGCCCTCAAAATCCATCGGCCCCGACGGCATTGCCATGAAGATGCTGAAACATCTAGGCCAGGAGGGACACAAATACTTAGCGGCTCTATTCAATCTTTCACTGAACACTTTCGTCATTCCTGAAATATGGAAAAAGGCGAGAGTGGTTCCACTACTAAGACCTAGAAAGCCGGCAAACATAGGCGATTCATACCGCCCTATATCACTTTTGTCGCCGGTAGTGAAGACGCTAGAGTCCATTTTGCTCCCGTATTATACTGCAAATCTGCACCTGGCTAGTCATCAACATGGCTTCCGTAAGCTGCACAGCACCACCACCGCACCCAATGCCATTACAACGCAAATAAATAGCGGCCTAAATCAAAACCAACCAAATCACAGGACTGTGTTAGTGGCACTTGACCTGTCGAAAGCTTTTGACACAGTCAACCATGCCACTCTCATACAAGATCTGTTTGCAGCACAGATACCTGATGGGTTAAAGAGATGGACCGCTAATTATTTGAATGGACGGCAGGCGTCGGTTAACTTTAGAAACGCAACATCAAAACCTAGACGTATTAGACAGGGGGTGCCACAGGGTGGTGTCCTATCCCCGACACTGTTTAACTTATATCTATGGAAGATGCCCCCACCACCAGAGGGCGTCACCGTCGTTTCATATGCCGACGACTGTACAATAATGGCGACGGGGAAGGGCCCCTATACTGATGAACTCTGTACGAAAATCAACGGTTACCTCTGCGACCTTTCCAGGTTTTTCACTGAGCGAGATCTGACGATATCTCCAACTAAATCAACGGCGACGCTTTTCACGACATGGACGCACCAGGTGAGAAATGAATTAGACATTTTCGTTGATGGCACTAAGCTACCAACTGTCAGCCACCCAAAGTTATTAGGGGTGACACTGGATAATACTTTCTCATCTGCTGGTCATGTGTCTGCAATGGTCTCAAAGGTACGTGGTCGCAACAAGATCCTCAAGTCCTTGCCGGCAGTTCTTGGGGAAAAGACAAAGAAACGTTGCTGACTACATATAAGGCCATTGGCCGACCAGTGTTTGACTATGCTGCACCCACATGGTCGCCTAATGTACATAACACCAACTGGACGAAGTTACAAGTCTGCCGAAGTACTGCCATCAGAACTGTTACGGGATGTCTCTTCATGTCTTCCGAGTCTCACCTCCATCAGGAGGCAAAACTGCTCAATGTAAAAGAGCATGGGGAAATGCTGAGCAGGCAATTCCTTCTGAACTGCCACAAGCCAGCACATCCAAACCGTCATCTTTTGGACATAGATCCGCCCCCGAGAGACATAAGGAAACATCTCCGTAAGCATTATGATGAGATCCGGCATCATATTACCTTGCCGTTTGATCTGCAGAATCATAAGCGGGCTCTAACCGACATCGACACCGAGTATGTAGACACTTTTGTCGGATCTCTACCTGTGAATCCCGTTCTGAACAGTCCTCCACCGGATATTGCTGAAGAAGAACGCACCTTACCAAGAGAGACCAGAGTCACCTTGGCACAGCTTAGGTCTGGATATAGTGTAAGGTTAAACTCCTACTTATCCAGACTTAATGATACAATCTTAAAAACATGCCCTGCATGTGGTAGGACCCCCCTATGATACTCTACATCTCTTCAATTGTTCATCTGAACCTACTCTTCTAACCCCTCTGTCCCTCTAGACAAACCCTGTTGAAACTGCACGTTTCCTTGGACTCCCCTTAGAAGAGCTTGATGAAGATCTTCGGAATGATCATTCACTCTAGACAGGGCAATGCATTGTTAACAACAACAACAACTCCTGTGGACGAGCGTTTTGGGGTGTAAAAGTAGGTCGCCTCCCAGTTGGTGCACCCTGGGTAACGCTAAATGACCTACATGGCCTACACGGCTAGTTTCTTGTATTGCTGGTTCTACGAGAACGGTACCAGTATTTGTGCTGTACCCATCGTGCCGAAACGACCCGGGCCGTTTTCTTATATCGACCCGGCCAAGAGCAATACACTCGGGGTGACCCTGTCTGACATTTAGGCAGTGCTACACCTCGCTACAACAACAACAGCGTCTCCCTGCGATCCGTATCAAGGCGATGTTTTTCAACATAACATTTATCTGCGCCTATGCGCCGACTGAGGAGACGGACGACGCAGAGAAGGACTCGTTCTACGATAAACTTGAAAAGACTTATGATCGCTGCCCCAACATGATATCAAAATCGTGCTCGGCGACTTTAATGCCAAGGTGGGCAAGGAAGGAGTCTTTGGTCCTACAGTTGGAAAATTTAGTCTCCACATATATGATATAACATCACCCAACGGCACTAAGTTGATTGACTTCGCCTCTGCTCGCATATGATCATCAGTAGTACTAGGTTCCAGCATAAACGAATACACCAAGCCACCTGGCTGTCCCCTGATCAAAGAACAAGAAACCAGATTGATCATGTCATGATAGACGGCAGACATAGCTCCACCGTTCTAGACGTGCGTACCCTGTGTGGTCCCAATATCGACTCTGACCATTATCTTGTTGCAACCAAGATACGCACACGCCTCTGTGCAGCGAAGAAAGTACGCACAGTAACGGAAGGAAAGTTTGACGTCGAGAAGTTGCGCGTGACACAGACAGCTGATAATTTCTCCACTCGACTCTCACACCTGCTATCGGAGAGCAATTCTCGCCCTAACGATGTAACCGAACAATGGAAGCATATCTCTCACTCATTACGTACCGCCGCTGAAGCCACTATAGGGTTTCAGCGAGCCCGCAAGAACAACTGGTACGATGAGGAATGCAAAGCTGCCTCGAAAAAGAAGGACGCTGCCTACAAGGAGACGTTGCGAACGGGCGCAACCCGCAGTGTATGGCAACGCTATCGTGAGGCAAAGAAGGAAGAGAGACGCCTTTTCAGAAAAAATAAAAGTGAGTTCGAAAGGCGTAAGTCTGAGGAGGAGGCGCACCTGCGCCTTTGAAGCCATGTCACTGTTGATAGGTACAAATTTGAAGCTGTGAGGGACTTCGTCTATTTGGGAACCAGTATTAACACCAAAAATAATACCAGTCTAGAAATTCAACGGAGAATCACTCTTACCAACAAGTGCTACTTTGGACTGAGTAGGCAATTGAGAAGTAAAATCCTCTCTCGAAGAACAAAGATCATGCTCTATAAGTCTCTCATCATACCTGTCCTGATGTATGACTCAGATTCATGGTATTGAGAGAAAAGTTCTCCGGAAGATGTATGGCCCTTCCCGTGATGCCAACGGCGAGTATTGAAGGAAATTTAACGATAAGCTGTACGAGCTTTACGCAGACCTGACCATAGTCCAGCGAATTAAAGCCCAAAGGCTCCGCTGTCTGGGTCATGTTATGCGAAAGGACAAAGAAGCTCCAGCACAGAAGGTTTTTCTATCATCACCTGAATTCGGCAGCAGAGGAAGGGGGAGGCCTCGACTTATGCTTAAGCGAGGTAATTGCAATAAAATATGTGGTCAGTATTTTTATTTTTTTGTTGTAAAAGCAGATCCTGTTTTCTTTAAGACCGAAAAATGGAACGTCCGAACGGGAATGTCCGAGCAAAATTAAAATCGATATTGGTCAAATAAAAAACTTTTCTATGAAGATAATGGTTATGCAGTATAAGTCTTTGTTTATTCCTCTATTAATCGTGTGCATATGGGTAAATCCAGCGTCACTTACGTTTCAAGATTTAGTCTAAAAATGCATTTTTTACTGGTAATTTTCAATAGTTCTTAAAATCGAGTTATACAGTTTCCTAGTGTATTCGGGCCATATTTACGAATCAATTAAAACATGCCTTAAAATGATTACATAGTTCCAGAAAATTGGTACTTTAGGTGGTGTCACTTACGTTTCCGCACAGATTTCATTTTTTGAGTTCTTCAAGTTTAGTTGCAAAACTCTGCGAATTGCGGAGCAACAGTTGGACAAAATTAGGGTTTTTCAAAAGGATCTTTTATTTAGTAAATATAATGACCAAAAAAAATTGTTTTTTCAAGCCTAATATAGTTTTTTTTATAATGTATTGGAGGTGATCAGTGTCACTTACGTTTCATGGAGGCGTCACTTACGTTTCAAATCTCGTAAATTCGTTACAGAAATGAGGTTTTATTAGACCTACAATGAGCCACATGGTGTTTCAGTTAAAATTTCTAACAAATATTCCTTAATAAATCACCTATATTAAAAAATTCAGCACCCAACGTACGCAATAATATAATTTTTTATACTGCATCCAAAGGTGCATATTTTTATCTATCCGTCTTTTTAGGCACACATATAATACGTATGTCACTTTCGACATCTCTTAACCCCAATAGGGCTTATTTATTCTACTGCTTCTGTATCATATTGGATATTTTCTGTTTTTTGTCTTTTGGATATTCTCACGTTCACTATTCAGCATTATACTATCCCTCCATGTTTTCATTATAGCAGCATAAATACTTTTTTCTACAATTGGATGCTCGATCGTCAAAAAAAATGCACCGTATTTTTCTTGGCGTCACTTACGTTTCACTTTTTAAATGGCAATAATTATAATAAATATAGTTTAAAAAAACTAAAACTCACGCTTTTAGAGTGTAATAAACTAAAAACTTGAAAATAATTTCAAAACCCCTACACAGTCCCACATTGTAGGCAATTTTCAATATTATTGTACAATCTTATTTTGACCGATAACTCAGTTATCGATAAATATGAATGTACATATGTACAAGTAAAGCTAATGAAAGCGTAGTAAAAAAACTAGCATTATGTGGGAAAAGCGTCTTGCGCTCGATATACCAAAATTATGGCACAAAGCGGGCCACGCTTTTTCCACAAGACTACTGTGTAGGGGTTTTAAAATTATTTTCAACTTTTTAGTTCATTACACTCTAAAAGCGTGAGTTTTAGTTTTTTTAAACTATATTTATTTTTTACTTTTTAGTCAAATGTCCCTTTCGTTTGATACTCATATTGTAGGGAATTTTAAGTTATTTGGGCCTCACATTTTGACGAAAACTCAGTTATCGATAAATTTATCAAAATATATCGATGTCCAAATGAAACCTGGGACCTTCCCCTTTCGTTTGGTATCCATATTGTAGGGAAATTTTAAGGATTTTGGGCAATCATATTTTAACCGATAACTCAGTTATCGACAAATTTATCGAAATATATCGAAGTCCAAATGAAACCTGGGGTCTTCCCCTTTCGTTTGGTACCCATATTGTAGGGAAATTTTGAGGTTTTCGGGCAACCACATTTTGACCGATAACTAAGTTATCGATAAATTTATCGAAATATATCGAAGTCCAAATGAAACCTGGGGTCTTCCCCTTTCGTTTGGTACCCATATTGTAGGGAAATTTTGAGGTTTTCGGGCAACCACATTTTGACCGATAACTCAGTTATCGATAAATTTATCGAAATATATCGAAGTCCAAATGAAACCTGGGGCCTTCCCGTTTCGTTTGATACCCATATTGTAGGGAAATTTTAAGGTTTTCGGGCAACCACATTTTGACCGATAACTCAGTTATCGATAAATTTGTCGAAATATATCGAAGTCCAAATGAAACCTGGGGTCTTGCCCTTTCGTTTGATACTCATATTTTAGGGAAATTTTAAGGTTTTCGGGCAACCACATTTTGACCGATAACTCAGTTATCGATAAATTTATCGAAATATATCGAAGTCCAAATGAAACCCGGGGTCTTCCCCTTTCGTTTGATACCCATATTGTAGGGAAATTTTAAGGTTTTCGGGCAACCACATTTTGACCGATAACTCAGTTATCGATAAATTTATCGAAATATATCGAGGTCCAAATGAAACCTGGGGTCTTCCCCTTTCGTTTGATACCCATGTTGTAAGGAATTTTTTAGGTTTTTGGGCAATCATATATTGACCGATAACTCAGTTATCGATAAATTTATCGAAATATATCGAGGTCCAAATGAAACCTGGGGTCTTCCCCTTTCGTTTGATACCCATATTGTAGGGACATTTTACGGTTTTTGCGCCACTGGGGCTTAGACCGAACGAGAGTTTACATACATACAAACAAGCAAACATACAAGTGAACCTAATAAAAGCGTGGTAAAAATGGCTTAAGTTTCAAATTTTAAATGATGCAGTCTGCATCATGCAGATTTCTTTGGAAAGTAAATTTAAAAGAAACTTTAAGAAATGAGATTATTTGAAAGGTCGGCTTTGAAATTAAGATAACTTTTATATGTTTTGGCGTCAATAACGTTTCATTTAGCTATTTACATTTTTAGCAAGAAATTATATGTATTACAGCTAAGCACCACATAAACTTAGCTTCAGTTAATTTATTTAACCCTTCTTACGCCGCTCACTGGTATTAACTCTAGTATCTTACTATAAAATTATGGAAACCATAGAGAAAGAAAAGGGTACTGTTTTTATTTCGATTTTTTATACATTAACTCTTTAAATCAATTAGAACAGGGTTACCAACATTTTTCATATAAAAAGTATATATTTCTGAGAAGCTTGGTCTACCAACTTGCCAATAGCGGTATTTTGGAAACTTCAACAAAGCCAATTTTCCTCAATTTTGACTCACTTTTCTGGGATTTGCCCATATACACCATTTTTTTTTGTAGCACGAACCAATTCGTAGAACTTTAAGGAAATCTTAAATCACCTCAAATATGAGGTACGTTTTAGGAACGTCCGAACGGCAGATTTAAACCATAATGGTAATGTGTTATCTCTAGGAAAAAATTTTGATAGCGTTGGATAGATGAGTACAAAGGCTACATATGACAAAAAAAAACTATTCTGCTCCAAAGCCTACTATAGGTTTTATACTTAAAACAGTGTGCCAGCATATGAGGGTATTTCCTAGGGTTGCGGACTTAACGTTTGAACGATTTTTTTTAATTTTGAGTAGGTATACTTCAGTCAAATAAGCATATATTTAATACTCCTATATAGGCAGCAAAAGCTAGTACCGTTCGAAAACATCACAGTACAGACATATTAATTTTGAGCGAGGCAGGCATATATTTTTGTTTACAAAAATAATTCAAAAATCCATGAGCGATTCAGAAAAAAAAAAAAGATCACTAACGCGGTATAAATTAAGCTCGCTGTGAACCTAGCTTATTATAACAGAATGTTGTCCGTTGTCTGTTTCAAGATCGGTTATGCCATTATGGAGATAGTAGCGAATATTCCAATATACAAAAATAGCTCTTTGTTGTTGTTGTTGTAGTCATACTTTGCCCTGCCTAGTCGGAAGATCCACTTATAAAAAGTTACGTGACAGACCAGGCAGGGGTTGTACGGGTGTTGAGAGTCCTTTGCCGGATGAATCCGGTACGTTCCGATACTCCCTTGCGGTACTGCCCGACTGTCTTGGGAACGATTTGGTTGATTTTAGTCGCTTCTTACGACCGGCATACCTACCTCGGGCATTTTCTAAACCCATAACCCGCTCCTTGAAAGTTATTAGCTAATCACAATATAAGGCCACGTTAGGGTCCAATCCGTCTTTACGTATACTTAACTTAACTTAATCCAACCTGGAATATGATAAATCTGTATAAATTGTAATCTGTAAACTTACGAAAATAATGGAAACTTTTGCTTTAGTTAAGTTAGCCTAAGTATACTGATTGGGCTCTAAGACGAAAAACTATAGATACCTTACCATTATACTTGTGACAAAAAGCCTCAAAATATTTTCAAAAAAAATTTTAATTTGGTTTCAATAAATTTGGACCCCTATAGGCTTGGTTTCCTCGAAAGCGGTGACGCTATATAGCGCTCGTTATATAGCGGTGAAGTACGTTGTCAAAAATACTGCCATGTAAAAGTAATTGGATGTAAACTAAGAAGACGGTGAAGTTCACCGTAATGCAATATAGCGGCAAGCATTCAAGCATAGCGGCCGGCATAACGGTGGCAATTTTTCGTCAACGTTTTTTGCCACCGTAATTGTCATAACGGTGAGAAATCTATCAAATATTTCAATTTGATTTACGAAACGCCAGTTTATTTCTTGTTTATGTTTTAAAAAATTCATAAAATCATAAAATAAAACAAAAAAAACATCCATCCAAAAACTAAATCAACGTTTTAATATCAGTTAAAAGCGGTCATGCTGGTGACGTTGATTGAAGCTGTGAGCATGTAGCGGTAACTAGATAGCGGCACCGCTATTCGAGGAAACCAGCCCTTATCAATGTGTGACCGCTGAGGCTCGGACGAGTACTTGAAATTTAACACAATGCTTTTCAGTTTCATGCGTATGTGTACGCTACATTTATTGATAGTGATTGCACTTGTGGTGTGCGACGTGTGGCTTGTGTGTGTGTTTATTTCTACATAGTAAATGAACATTATTAGCACATTGAATCTCAAATTAAATAGCAAATGGAATTACAAAATTTAACTTACCGCGGTTGCGTCTCGTCCGGCTTATTTTCAGCGAATGACAAGAAACGATCGCGGCTAACAGATTTACATACATAGATACATATTGACAAAGTGTAGAATGACAGATACAAAGAAATACAAAGTAACGAATGATTGACAGAGTTGCATGCGGCCGTGCTGCCACACCCCCGCCCCCGTGGATCAACAAGATTCACCAGCTTCAACGTCCAGTAAGGCCAGCTTTGATGCAGCTCGCCGCAATGTACCTTTGGGTGTGCGCACGTCACCATCTACTCCTGGGTAGACTTGATCTACTATACCTCGACACCATTGGTTGCGTAGCAAGGAACTATCGCAAACGAAAACAATATCGCCAATCTTCAAAGATCTTGTGACTTCACACCACTTCACCCGGCGGGTTAGCGTGGGCAAATACTCAGCAATCCACCTCTTCCAGAAGTGGTCTCGTAACTGACGAGCGATCCGCCACTGCTTCCGCAACGCGCAAAGCCTCTGTGGCTCCACGGAGCTCGCTGGTGTTTGTGCCGTGTTAGCCGCGCCAAGCAGGAAGTGATTTGGCGTGAGTGGTTCCTCCTGATCAGGCGATATTGGCAGATGTGTGAGAGGGCGAGAATTTATCGTATTCTCAGCTTCGATGAGAAAGCATACCAGTGTGTGCTCCTTCGGACATACTTCTTTCAGCGTTTGACGTAGCACTCGCTTCACACACTGCACCATGCGCTCCCACACACCGCCTTCAGATGGGTTGATTGGACAGTTGAACCACCACTCTACGCCCTTGCCAGCCATTTCGCCCTGTAAGCGCTCGCAGTCAAATACTTCACTAAAACGTTTTGATTCTTGATTGGCGCCTACGAAATGTTTGCCATTGTCTGACCTCATTCTAACAGGAACCCCGCGGCGGTTAGTAAAATTGGGCGAGTTCCAAGTGAATTGCCCTCACAGTGAGGCACGTGAACAGCGCTACCCAGCGCTTCTCTTGACGGCGACCGATCGAGACGTTTATGGGGCCAAAGTAGTCAAGGCCGGTGTAGGAGAATGGCCTTACGTACGGCGTCAAACGGTCAATTGGCAGTGGACCCATAGATGGCACGACTGGCGTCGCTTTGGACACTCGACACACTTGACAATTGCTAATGACAGTTCGTAGGAGCTTACGTAGTCGAGGTATCCAGTATTTACGACGGATCTCGCAGATTGTAGCTTCCGTGTTTTGATGTTTCATGGCTACGTGATGATGATTCACGAGAAGCTTCGTAAACTGATGATTTGTAGGCAATATTATAGGCCGTCGCGTGGATATTGGCAACCATTCCGCAGCATCGATACGACCTTGAACACGCAATACACGTTGCTCGTCCATGGTAGGTAATAACTCGTGAAGCACACTAGTACGAGGGATTGCGGCATGTTTTTCG
This sequence comes from Campiglossa producta, assembly GCA_964058755.1. NCBI lineage: Eukaryota > Metazoa > Arthropoda > Insecta > Diptera > Tephritidae > Campiglossa > Campiglossa producta. The sequence continues at coordinate 52,457,476 of CAXKVI010000002.1, forward strand.
AGCAGACGAAGTTCGACAGAGAATGCTTCTGCTTGTACTTGTCGATAAAGGACATGCTTTGCTGCTTCCAGCTCCCATGACGTCAACCCATAGGCCTCATCGGGTTGCTTACCATTGCGACATCGACCCACGAAGCGAGTCACCCACGCTGTTGTTCGTATCAATCTGTCGAAAGATGAGAAGCGGTTATAATCAACAAACTCACTACTTGCAACAGACAAAGTGTATTTCGGGCGAAGCTCTTCATCGTCAGGAGTTTCGCTCTCTCGGGTCTCATGGTAATTTGGCCAACATTCTTTATCCATTTTTAAAAACTTTGGTCCAGATAGCCAGCAGGAATCAGCATCGGTACATATACGTCTAGCACGTGTGGCCTCGTCGGCGACGTTATAAGATGTTGGTATCCATCGCCAATTGGTCGGTGTTGTTGCTGCTAGGATTTCCGCCACCCTATGGGCGACAAATGGCTTATACCGTCTGTGTTCGCTGCCGATCCACTTGAGGACGGTCGTTGAGTCGGACCAAAAAACACAGTCAGATGTGGTAACATCATGGCCTTCGCGGACCGTCTGCATCAATCTTGTTCCGAGGACTGCGGCTTGAAGCTCGAGGCGAGGTATGGTGAGCGGTTTCAATGGCGCGCAGCGCGATTTCGAACAGATGAATGTGACGCTTACTTCACCAGTTGAACTTTTTGTTCTCCAGTATGCTGCTGCCGCGAACGCCTGTTCGCTAGCGTCAACGAAAACGTGGAGCTGAACATCCGTTGGCTCCCCGCTCCGAAAGTAATGCCTGGGTATTTGCAAATATGTCGTGGATGTAAGTTGTTGTTGCCATGAACGCCAAGCGTCGTTGAGATCGTCGGATAGTGGCTCATACCATTTTATCTGCCTCCTCCAAACTTCGCGCATTAATAATTTCGCCGTGATTGTAAGGTTGTTGAGAAATCCTAGAGGGTCAAATATTGACATCACAATGCTGAGTAGCTGGCGCTTGGTTGGCCTTCGCCCGCCAGTGATGATGGCACTATCAACGTTGTGGAATTGCAGCCTGAAAGTAAAACAGTCGATAGATGGCTGCCATACCATGCCCAGGATTTTTTCGGCGACTAACCCTTCCTTTTCTATAATGGGCATTGCTGCATCAGACCCATTCAAGGCCACTAAAACATCTTGCGAGTTTGAAGTGAAGCGGCGCAACTCAAACCCTGCCAAGTTATGTATGTCACGTACCTTCTTCGAAATGTCGATTGCTTCTTTAATGTCACCAAAACTATCGACAAAGTCGTCCACATAATGCCGCTCCAGGATCGACTTCACGGCGCGTGGGTACTGCGCTTGGTGCTCTAAAGCGTTTAAGGATTTCACATATTGGGCAGCGCATGGCGAACAAGCCGCACCAAATGTCATTACCTTCATTTCATAGACGTCTGGCTGTTTTGACAAGTCGCCGTCACGCCACAAGAATCGTTGTGAAGATCGGTCCTGCTCACGTATGCGCACCTGGTGAAACATCTCCCTTATATCGCCACATACTGCCACTGCTCCTTCGCGGAAGTGGAATAGCACAGACGGCAGAGGCTGGTATTCCTGTGGACCCTTCAGTAACTGGGAGTTGAGCGAAACACCATGAGATTCAGCGGCGGCATCAAAAACGAGGCGGAGCTTCCCTGGCTTGTTTGGATTGGTTACACCAAAGTGTGGCAAGTACCACGTCTTTTGACAACTCCGTGATGCTTCTTCCAAAGTGAGCTTACGAGCATAATCCTTAATAACGTAGGAGCTCATAATGTCCTTATACGCTTTGGCGAATACTTCGTCCTTAAGCATGCGTCTTTCGATGCCAACCAAACGTTTATACGCAGCTGTGTAGCTTTCAGGCAAATTAATATTGTCATTCTTCCAAAGCAGACCGGTTTCGTATCGCTAGAATAATCAGCGATCATAACGTCAATTTATTGTTCAGATGTATGCCCTATGAAAAGACTTGTACTGGATTCTGGCGACTGTATTGAAGAAGGGCCGAATACGGTCCATCCCAACTCGGTGTGCGCGGCATACGGCCCATTGATGTTGATCCGCATGATCTCACTCGGAATACCTAGGTGGCAGTTATCCAACCCTATAAGTAGCTTTGGCGTAGCACCATTATACGGCAGGAGTGGCAGGAGTTGATGGCTAGTACCCTCGCGAATATCGGTCTTACTCAGACTCTGGCATGGCAAATTTAGATCGCGTATACTATATACATTTCGAAGTTTATGCTTCTTCTTCATACCACTCCCACTTACTGAAATGTTTACCCCCGTGGCAGGCTGTTGTGCCTTGTGGCCACCGAACCAACTGACGTTTAGGCTTCGCTCTTCACCTTTTAGACCTAACTCTTCGACTATTGAGCAATCGATCATAGTCACCGAAGAACCCTCATCGAATAAAGCGTAGGTATCAACTGTTTTCGAATTGTTATACAACGTTATGGGCAGAATGCGAAAAAAGAGTTTACTTGACTTTGCGTTGGCAACGCAGCTTAAGACCGACGCTGGCTTTGAGGCATGACACTCTTGTGTGCTTGCAGTTGACTTCTCTATATGGCGTTGCACAGGCGACGAATCGTGAAGAAGCTTGTTATGTGTTCGCTTGCAGTCGTTAATGGAGCAAACTTTGCGTCGTCGACACTCACGGGATGAATGACCCTTGGCTAGGCATCCAAAACATAAGTGCTGGCTTTTCACAAACTTCCACCTATCCGCCACGCTCGCATTCTGAAAGCGCTTGCATTCTTGAAGCTTGTGACGATCTGAGCACATTACGCACTTTAATGTAGGAGCTGGCTGCTCCTCCACGGCATGTAGTACCACGCGACGTTTTGGCTCTCGCTGTTCTTGCTCGTGTACCCTGCATATCAAATTGGCAATTTCGTTCAGCCACGTACTAAAATGTGCTACTGTTGGATATGGTTGTATAGCAGCTGAGTAGCGCGCCCATTCAATTCGCTTTGACATTGGCAACTTGTTGACCAGCTCGGAAATCAAAGTTGGATTGGCTAGATGTTGATGACCTCCAGCCGACTGTAAAAACGCAGACAAATTATTTACCTTTGTAGCAAATGATATTAACTTTACAACTCCGCTCTCCGTTATCGGACTAATATCTTTCACCACAGATAGCTGGCTTTGGATCAGCTGCTCTGGACGACCGAACCTGAAACGAAGCTGCTCGATGATAGCGTCGATGTTGTCGGGGTGTATCAACAGCGATTTTACACACTCCCTAGCTTCACCCTTCAAACATTTTTGAAGACGTTGATTGTTCTCCAACCTTGAATACCCATATGCCGACGTTGACTCTATAAACGTGTTGATGAAAAGTGGCCAATCTTCAGCTAGTCCACTGAACTCCGGCAAATCTTGGAGCTTCCTTGGAAACATTACACTAGACGGCATGCTAGTGGGGCGATTGGCGTACGACAATGGCAGCGCGTTGTTTGCGTTGGCATATGGGGATGATATGGCAGGGGTTGAAACTATGGGCGCGTTGTACACTGCTGATGGATGATAGGCAGAAGACATTGAGGCGTATGAGTTTACTGGGTTGGGCGCAACCCCATAAATTGCTTCAAAGGATAGAGCGCGGGTGGCGGCAGAGGTAGCGGCGTAGATATTAGTGCTGGCAGATTGCGCGCCGCTCGCGCAGGGTGCCGCGCGGTTGGAGTTGGCGACGGCGTTCTGCATTAAGTAAGTGGTCGCGGAATTAGCGACCGCGTTTGGCATAGCGTTGTACGAGGCGCCAGCAAAATTGGCGAAAGCAGCTGGATTGGCGCTGGCGACGGATGAGCATGACATGACTCTAGAAGGAGCGCCGGCGTAGTTCGCGAACATGGCTGCTTGGGCGGTGGCGTCACAGGCGCGCGGCATGGCATAGTAGGGTTCGCTGGCAAGGTTAGCGAATGTGGCGCTGGCATTTGTAGCACCTGTTAATAAATTGTAATTATCACCGGCATGGTTGGCGATGGCTGTTGGAGTAGCTCTAACAGTGGGAGCGCGTGACAAGGCATTATAAGAATCGGCGGCTAGATTGGCGAAGCAGGCGCTAGCATTTGTAGCGCGTGACATGACATTGTAGGCATCGCCGGCTAGGTTGGCGAACGTGGCGCTGACATTTGTAGCGCCTAACATGGCATTGCCTGCAACGCCGGCAAATATGGTTGGGGCAGTAGCACCCGGCACGGAGGTAGTTGGTATTACATTACGAGCGCCCGCTAAGGCAGCGGAAGCAGGTGCGGCAGAATACGTTGACTGTATTGAGCAAAGGGTAGCGTCAGCAGAGGCAGCGGTGTTTGGCGCAGCGGAGCTGGCGACAGCGGCTGAAACGTCAGCAGCAGTTGAAACGCCGGCAGAGGCTAAAGCGCCAGCACTGGTTGAAGCGTCAGCAGCGGCTGAGGAGAAGGCACCCGAAGTAGAAACTGTCGTTGAACGGTTTTTAAGCGCCAATTTTAGTTGGCAGTTTTGCGCCTCACTCTCCTTTGCCATACTATGTACCTTTTTCAAAGCACATTCCAATGCTGCAATTTGTTTTTGGAGCGCAGAAATAACGTTGCTTTGTTCGTCGACCGGTTTGGCACCACCCTCGTCTTGTTGATGGCTTTCATTAACTGTACCAACTACTTCCTCAACCTGTTCCCTATTTTGCTCAACCTGTTGATCACCCTTACTGCCTTCGTCGCTACCCATTGCTGTATTTTGTGTTTCTGGTGAATTTTCTCCACCTTCTGGCTGCTCACCTTGGAATCGTGGGCTTTTCCTCCGTACCGGTGTGCGTGGAAGATTAAATGGCATATCGATGAATAAATGAATATATAACTTGGATTGTATTATTGGTTGTATTATTTCCTCATGAAATTGACCACATGACAAACTAAACCGCTTTACAAGTAAAGATGGATTGTTGACTAAAGTTGCATCGCGAAAAAGATTTCCAATGTTCGCGAAATAAAGATGTGACCGCTGAGGCTCGGACGAGTACTTGAAATTTAACACAATGCTTTTCAGTTTCATGCGTATGTGTACGCTACATTTATTGATAGTGATTGCACTTGTGGTGTGCGACGTGTGGCTTGTGTGTGTGTTTATTTCTACATAGTAAATGAACATTATTAGCACATTGAATCTCAAATTAAATAGCAAATGGAATTACAAAATTTAACTTACCGCGGTTGCGTCTCGTCCGGCTTATTTTCAGCGAATGACAAGAAACGATCGCGGCTAACAGATTTACATACATAGATACATATTGACAAATTGTAGAATGACAGATACAAAGAAATACAAAGTAACGAATGATTGACAGAGTTGCATGCGGCCGTGCTGCCACACAATGAAATCCGCTACTTTATTGCTTTGACAATTTTTTAAATATTTTCGTTTATGAATTTACACGTACACAATACATTGACAAAAACGGCACTAGCTTGCCTCGAATTGATTTCGTAATTATTACACATTGAGAAGATACCTTGCTGCCAATATAGAAGTATTACATACATATATGCAAATAAGACAAAAATTTAGTCAACTTTGCATTTCATATAGGCAGCGATTTTATTTTTGCATTCGATAGAGTGCATACCAAGTTTTCGGGACTGAGGAGTGTGTCCCGCGGCCGCTACAGCGAAAATGATAGGATTTTCGATGTTTAAGTATATCACGTAAACTGTAAGAAATAATAAGGGTATTCGTGTAATTTCTTATTTGCATCGTATTTATACTATACCTCTTAAATGTGTCAAAATTTGTGTGAAAAATGTTTAGCACATTCATCGTAAATTTAAGCATGAAATTTGGCTCGTAAACGACGTGCTAAATATGTATACGAAGTCAAAAATGAATGATTGACATCTCATTAATTAAATTGAAATTTCAAATAAAATAATTTAAAAAGTTTGAAAATTTCACGAAAATTTTTTAAATTGTGTTGGAACTTGGAAGTGTGTGGCAGATCTAGCTTTCTTAGGTGAAAACGATGACTACATGTCCCGCATAGCACCCAGTGAGGGTTCTTAGGTTCTCCCTTCTTAAGTTAATAAGCTGGGCCGATGTTTTTGGTGTAGATTGTAGAAAGAATTTTGCTTTAGAATTTTTCAAAATTTTAAATTTTTTTAATTTCTTCTGGCGTTTTATTTGTTTATTATTTATTTATCAAACAGCTGATATACGAGTATGTACTTACCCAGCCAGCACATTTTGAAAATTTTTAACAAAGATTCAAGTATCACTCTCCAGATAATTAAAAACTATAATTTATGATCATTTTATGGCCGTATTTTTTTAATCCATTTTAAATTAATTTTTTCATATTTTTTTATATGTATATTATAAATATTGTTTTTAGAAATCATTCTGAACCATTTGTTTTTGTATTTTTTTTAAGCTGCACAAGAGAAGAGCCGCAAAACCAGCAGGATAGTGAGAGCATATTGATGGCAAAAGAAAAAACGTTCGACGTTTTCAATATATTTTTTATATTTAAATATTAGGGCCCTTCTCTAAATTTTTTTCATAAGAAAACACAATAAATTGTTAGACTATTGTCAAAAGTTTTTTCATGCAACACATGCAACATGAGTTTTTATTCTTGCATGAAAAAACTTTTGACAATAGTCTAACAATTTCTTTATTTTTTATGAAAAAAATTAGATAAAACCCTATTATTTCTCTGAATTTTCTGATATGAAAAATTTTTGTCTATAAGGGGTCGTGCATATATGACGTCACGCTCTTTGAGGGGGGGAGGGGTCTGCGATTTGTGACGAAATGTGACATGGGGGAGGGGGGGAGTAGCACTTACGTGATGTCACGTTATTTTTTGCATGTTTTCTAGCGTGCAACGTCCATGAAAGTTTTCAAATTTAGCACGTTTTCATTCTTTCGATTGTCAAATATTATTTAATAATTAATATAAACATTCTAAATATGTATCAGATTTTATGTCAAATAAATATTGAATTTATATTTATTAAGGGTGTGATGTGACATTCGAGGGGGAGGGGGGGGGGTCTGGCGTTTGTGACTGGGTGTGACATGGGGGGAGGGGGGGATCAAAAACTACCAAAAATCGCGTGACGTCATATATGCACGACCCCTAAGAAAAAAAAAATAAACAGTAAACAAGAATTTTAAAAAGTAGAAGTTCAATATTTAGTCACCCAAAGAGCTCATAATCATAAAATATGATTAAAAACTCATGTTCAACTTTATTTGAATCTCAGAAATTAATAATCTAAATGATTCAAAAATGATTTCGAAGATTAATTTTGATCATCAAAAAGAAACATATTTGATTATTCCTTTGTTCATTTGTATGATAATATAATCACAAAAAAGGAATGAAATTGTACTAAAATTCAAATAAAGGAATATTCCAAATTCAATCTTAAAAATGTTATTTGGGTTAAATCTAAAACACAAATGCTTAGCAAGGGCGTTCGTATAAGAACTAAAGTAAACTCGTAAATATACGAGATTCGTAAACTTAAGACATAACACGAATACCCTTATAAAAACTACACTTTTATATTTGCAAAATTATTGGGAAAATAACCTAAAAATACAGCGATGCATTTCTTATGAACATTTTGGCATATATATGGGTGAAAACACAAAAGTAGTCAAACTTGATGTCTTCAGTTAATTAATCGGAGTTTTGAAGCGACTTGATATAATACAACTGATAATGAAAATTCATAACCCTATTTATATATACACTCGATTTTATTCACATATTATATAAGCTAGTTTGTAAAATTATGGTATAAATCCTCGAAGCGTCAGTCCCCTGGCAGGTCACAATCCCTTAAGCGGTTAATAAAGTTGTCGTCAAAACAAATATGTATCCTATATTTATTCCATATTTTTTTGTTTCTATGCTTTATTTAATATCTATTTAAAACATAGTCATATATTTTCGCTATAGCGGCCGCGGGACACACCCCCCACTCCCGAAAACTCGGTTTTAAGCTCATAGTTATGCCCTCTAACGAATGCGAAAAAAATCGCTGCCTATATGAAAGATTTACAGGGGTGTTATGGATTTTTATCGTTATCGGAATCAGAATTGAAACCGACAAAAATTCGGGTTTGGTGTCACAGATTCTGATTTTATCGGTTTCATGTTCGAATCTGAATTGATATCGATTTTAGGTGTTACAGAAACTGATTTATCGGTTAATTTATCTGAACTAAACCGAAGCGCTTTGAGTTAACGGAATTGTAAATTTAATGCGCAAATAGTCGTTTTTCATCCTTGGTCGCGTTGCGTGCTTACTTTTTTTTTTAAATATTTGAGAGTGGTAAAATGTGCGTTAGTAATTTAATTATATAAATAAAATACATTTTTACTCTTTAATTGTTTTTCTCATACTTATTTAGGGGCAAACATAAAAATCAGAGCCAAATCGCAATTTTAATAGAGTTTATGGAAGAGAATCCGGATTTAGCTAAGGGATTTTCCAAGCGAGATAGGTCCCTCGTAAACTCCTTATGGCAGGAATTAGCAGAGTCGTTAAACGCTGCAGGTCCACCAACAAATGATGTTATTGGATGGAAAAAAGTAAATAAGAACTTTAAATTAAATCTTAAATTTTGTATAACGGTATATCTTCTATAGGTATGGGCCGAGTGGAAAAGCGACACAAAAAAGAAATTGGGAGAGAATAAAAAAGAAACGCGAGCAACTGGTGGAGGGCCTTTCTCCAAAAACACTTTAACACAGACCGAAGAGGCTATTGTTCGAGTATGTGAAATGGCGAAGGCTGTTGACGGGGTACGAGGCAAGTCACTAGGCCCAAGGCAGGAGGCGGACGATGAACAAAGTGATGATACTCCCACGACATCATCAAGGAGGAGAGCCGAGACTCCACCTGCTCCCAACACACCGAAGAAACGTAAAGAAGACATTTCGCAGCACCTCAAATCATTTTTAGAAGAGGACACTGAAAATAAAAAGGACTTAAATAGTTTGCTCGGTGAACTTATAAATATACAAAAAGAAAATGCTAGTAATATACGACGGGTATATAAAGCTATTGAAAAAGGTACTGAGTCGTTTGAGAAGCTGTAGAATTTAAAAATGAGCTGTGTAGCATCAGTGTCCGCGTGTTAACTGCCATGTAGGAGAAAAATGAATTGAAAAAGAGGCAGTTAGATTTAGATATTTTAAAATATGAACATGAAACGAAGAAGAAATATGAATATGAAACGAAGAAGAAATAATTAAATGAATGATTCAGATTCAGATAAAAATGTATGCAAAAGAAACAACAACGAATATCTGGATGACAGAGATGCTGTTGTATTTCCATGGTAAATTTTCATTCCGATCTGGATTATTGACCTTTGGAACATATCTAAAGACTTTTTTTTATAGGTACTATTAATAAGATGTGAATTATTTTTTTTAGTTTTTTGTTTTTATGTTGAAATAAATAGACTGAAATGAACTTAACAAATAAATGAAATGTGATAATTGAAAATAAGGCTTTCTATTGCAATCTAAAATACGTTTACTGCAGGGTGGCTGCGATTTCATTCCTTATTCTTTGACCTTCATTTTGTAAAGACAAGGTAGGGAGTGAATCACTATCACTATCGTCAGGCAAAGTTTCGAAGGATTCCAAATGATTCTCGATACATTGTATTTTGTAATGTCTGCAAATGTTGTGAAGTGCACAACAAACATTCACAATTTGAACCACTTTTTTTGGGCTATAATGCAGCGTTCGTATCAAACAGCGAAATCGATTTTTTAGCACTCCGATCGTCCTTTCAATGAGATTTCTCGCTGAGGAGTGTACCATATTGAATTTGTATTCACGAGTGTTGTATTGTGGATCCCTGTATGGCGTTAAAAGGAATGGTTCAATTGGATAACCGCCATCTCCTAGCAACCTATGATTTTTTTCGCTGTCCTCATATTGATTAAGATAGCATAGTCGCGCTCTGCTTATGTTCCAAACAAAAGCGTCGTGGCTTGAACCAGGATACCTGGCGCATGTCGTTGTCGCAGATCTTTGAAAAAAGTAAATATAAAAAATTAAGAGATTTAACGAGACATTCAATCTACATTTCTACTCACAATCATAGCATTGAGACTGAAATATCCCTTTCTATTAAAATATAAATGTTCATTAACAGAGGGTTTAACAATCTTTATGTGCGTTCCGTCAATGCACCCAGTAATACCTGGAATGCGGTGTTTTGTGTAGAAATATTCTCTAGCCCTTCTTTTCTCACTTTCGTTCATTTCAAGTTTAACCCAGCGCCTGCATATCAACTGTTCTATGGCTTTCAATACTTCTGTTATCACCACAGACACCGTGCTCCTTGCCAAGCACACGCTCAGATCGTTACCTACCGATCTTTGATAAGATCCCTCAGCGAAAAATCTCATAGCCGCTGCAAGCTGCAACACTGGAGGAATAGATAGCCGATTGAGCTTACATTTTACAGTATCTAGCACCATAACAAAAGCATCCTTATTTAGGCGATATTGATCAACAAACCTGCAAAAGCGACGAAGAATCTTGAAGACACAGAAAAGTTGAGACACTACACTTACGTTGCCTCGGGGAGCTCCAGTGGATTACTCTTATCTCTCAAAATCTTGCGCTTAATTTTTTGAGAAACTTCTCTGTCCTCATTCATTAAAATAAACGCAATCACGGCCGAAGTCATATTTTGTGCACTTTTACTTTTTATTTCTTGCTTCACAATAAACAAAACAGCTGATTTCGAATGTCGGTTTTGCTTGTCTTCGAAAAAAGCAAAATCAATTCGGTTTCATAACACCATTTCAAACCGATATCGGTTTTAAATTCCGACAATTGGCAAATCCGATATCTTTTTTGTAACACCCATGTTAATGTCTAATTTGACTGCAGTATAAATAAGGGTGAAATATGAAAGTGATACAATTTTGGGGCTTATTTTGAAAACATGATTTTTTACCACTTTTTACATATGCGCTGCGCGGTATGCACTTCTGAGCTTCTTATTATACTATCCTATGCAGGGCCGGTCACTTTTTTTACAATTCGTAAGTGTATGCATTTTTTTTTTAATTTTTTCCCGAATAACAGCAACGAAATCACGGGAAGCAAAGTACCTGTCGAATGGTATAAAAATATTCAAAATCGGTTTGGTACTTTTCGAGTAATTGCAATTTAAAAAATGCTTCATATAAAGTTTGACCTTTAATAACTTTTGTTGTTGTTGTTTCCCTCGCTAAAAAAATACGGTTATACTCTCCTTTACTACATATATGTTTCTATCCCTATATTTTGTTTTTTTTTTAGTTTGCATTTTTGCAAAAAAAAATCGCAAAAATCGGGGAACTTTCTAATCTGCTTAAAACTTGTACCTCATATATAGAGTCCGGATAATAGGTGAAAATCAAGCGCCTAAAATTATGCTACGTAATGTCTGCGAGCACATCCAGTGGCAAGTTTAAGAGTGGGGTAAATTCGGATGAAGCCCCCCGTGAATGCGATTGGATTTTTTGCTTGCTAGGACGCCAGAAAAATAAATTAAGGTTTTTTATGGGGTGCACGTGAAATATTGCAAAGAATGCTATAATATATATTATATAAATAAATATAATAAAAATAAAAAATAAATAAATAAAATAATAATAAGGAATAATGAAAAAATTTTAAAATTTGTAGTGACTCGCTTAAATCTGAGACAAAATCTTCGCGCGTGAAGGAAAATTAATTACAGTTTCAAACCAAATATATTTTGAATGAAAATGAGGCAAGTGCATATTATAGTGGTCTGACTTTCAACATTTGCACATTTTATTAAAAAAAAAATTGATTTGAAATTTTCTATTTTTTCTTATGACCAATTTAGTGTTTACATTTTCCAATTGGATACTCGGCATAATTCCATATCTGTAAAAATGCAAATTTCTCTCGTGGTAAAAACGGTTTTTCGTTTTTGATTTTGAGTTATTGAAAAATTAACTATGCCATAATTTACTTACTTTTCCAGAGTTTTATTTTCATTAGAGCTACTTTTATTTTACTTTCAAAAAGCTTGACGATGTACAAAAATATAAAATAACAAAATAGGAATAAATTTTGTTTTGTTTTTCTAAACGCAAGACGTACGAGTGTTGTTCATACTTTTTTCCAGTAACAATGTCAATGAAACGAAATCGCTCTTTGAAAATAAAAAATGAGCGGTTAAAAACATAAATAAATATATTTTAAGAATAAACAACTTTCTATTCTGGTTTTATTTCATCACACACCACTGTATGTTTATTTAAATTGCAAATTTGTGTAACATAATTAAGAACTTTTCTAATAAAATCTTTACTCACCATACCAATATGCCACCCCTTTCTATTTAAATTGAAATCCCGTCACTGAAAATACAAGGGTAAACTGGGGCATATTTGTCAATTTGTTTAAAAGTGTCGAACGAAAAAGTCGGTAACCCCTACCGAATTCGTTAAAAAATAGGTCCCATGTCTCCCTCATCTGGTTAAATTCAAAGGTTTATCAGAAAATGTTTTTTTGGTATAAAAAAAAAAAAACTAATGGCGGCGATATACCAATAGGTTATCATAACCTCTAACGCGATTTTTAGCCGAGCCTCTCTTTCCAACTTGTGGAGTGTTGCTTTTCAGTTTTCCTACAAGGCCGACTCCGAACGGCACTTGCAAAGCAAATGAATTTTTTGCTGAGAAGCTTCTCATGGCAGAAATACACCCGGAGAGTTTGGCAAACTACTGCCGAGGGGCGACCCCGTTTAGAAAAATTCTTTTTCTAAATAATTTTTGATGTTACTTTTGTCGGGCATCGAGCCCCCACGACTTGGTGTAGAAGGCCGAACAATTAACCGCTACACCACGGCGGCCGCCAATAACTTTCGTTTAAATGAAGCTAACGCAGTGGAATTTTACACACCGTTTTTAGGTATCTAGAAAGGTTAATGATAAAAATCAGTTCGTAACCACGCCTCTTCTAATACATAGAAAATTACAAAAAACATAAAACCTGTGTTATTTGAAAGCTATAAGACCGAGATTTTTTTCCTCACATAAAGTGGAGATAGAGAGAAGATCCCATAATGCGAGTCTATTAAAAAAAAATAGGCTTTTTATCCAAGAAAAAACGACGAAAAGCCGAAATAATTACGTGAAACGGTTTATGCCCTAACATAGAAAAATGTTAAAAAATAAGTTTTATTCGGTCGTTGTGATCCATCATTAAATTATTTTTAATGCGCTCTTTTCAAGTTTTTTGTAATTTTTTGTACCTGTTTGAAGTTTGGAAGGAAGAATTGCTAAAATATAGAATTACATTAATTTACCTGCCCATATTTGAGCAAATAATTGGGGGGTTACTCTATATGGCGATGCGGAAGGCAATGTTATAACAAGCTGTCAAATCATATACATTTTTTTTAAATGCGAATGCTCTCCTAATCTTTTTACCTTACATTTTTTAAAACTGTAGAATGCACTGCTATTTTTAAAATATTAAATTTTTTTATTTCAAAGCATAACAAAAAACGTAAAGATCGCCCTTGTAAAACTTTTCCCCAAGGGGATAAGATGTTCGGAAGAAAGAGTAAAAATCATCCTTTTAAGTCCTTACTATTGAAAGTGGTTGAAATAATTTCGGAATTGTACTCAACTGTGTCCAGAAAACTTATACGAAGACTCCTAAGTGAAAATAAAAAGAATGGGCGCATAAGCAGGAAAACGCTGCTCCTGTCAAACAAGTACATTAAAGCACCTTTTTCATTCTCAAGAATCCACATTCTCAAAGGTGTAGAATTTTGAGAAATTGTACTTTTTTCGGATGCAACCGAATAAGACCTTATCTATCCTGGCGAGAAAAGTGTGTGCTACATGAAAAAAATCAAGAAACCCATCCACGGTACTCCGAAAACATGGTAGTGAGAACTTGGAAGTTTTAGGGAGCGGTCTAGTGTGGTGTTCTTGTTTTGGCAGGAGGCGCGTTTCCTTGCTTATGCGCCCATACTTTTTATTTTCATTCAGGGGTCTTTCTGGATACAGTTGAGTACAATTCCGAAATTATTTCAACCACTTTCAATGGTAAGGACTTAAAAGGATGATTTTTACTCTTTCTTCCGAACATTTTATTCCCTTGGGGAAAAGTTTTTCAAGCGGGATCTTTACGTTTTTTGTTATGCTTTGACAAATTCGGATCCGAACTCACATCTCTGATGGCATTGTACACTATTTTTCTCGAAAGCATACTAAAATTCTTGAAATTTTGTCCTTGATTGTTCGCTGATTAAAAAAGGTTCTTTTTTGTCAAACCGACCAGTATTTTCTTCCAGAAAATTTAACAAAATTATAAGAGAAGAGGTTATTTATTAAATACACTGGTTTACAGCCAAAATGCACCAGAGACGCCATAGTGAAATTCCTATGTAAAATCACCTTCTAATTCCGAAAATCAAGGTTATTTTTACTTGAATGGTACCGTTTTTGAGATATTTACGATTTACCGTTATTTCAAAAAACAAAAAAGATGGCTCCACTTAATCGTGTATATCTCAAGAACAAACTGAGCTCTTCCAAAACGGTTTGAAAAATTTGAAAGCTAATAAAATTTACTATAATCAGTACATACAACACTTTTTGCTAGGTCCTCCAGATTCAAACATATTGAACAATCATTACGGATTTTTTTAATTTTTTTTGTAAAAATATAAAAAAATTTGTACTTTGCGAGGAAGCATCTCGAAAACTTTTTGTTTTTTAGCAGATATTTCCCCCCCCCCCCCCCCCTCTAAGCTCTGTTTTATTACAAAAAAAACAAGCTATCAGTGAACAAAATCGATGAACTAATACAAAAGTTATAAGCATTCAAGTAAATATATCCATTTAATGCTTAAGTACCCTACTGGTACATATGTGTTAGTATTCGTATATCAGTTAGTTAGCAGGTAGATTTTCGAAAAGTTATTAGATACAAAAAGCTGTTAGTGTCGTTTTCTCAAACCTAGCTACATTTCAAACAAGAGCATATTTTTGAGGCAGGTAGTGTTTTCTTTGTAGAACTAGGGAACCTTTTTGTTTAGGTAGGCTTGAATTTTTACTGGATCTAAGTATAAATAAGAGTACATGCGCCTTGTTCCTTCATAATATCTGCAAGGCTCGCCGGATACTGTTCAGTTTATAATTGCAGTTTATAACCCGTCATTTACTTAAAAATAAAAAATGAATAAAAGGGCGCGAGAGTTTGAGTGTACAAATGATCCAGATATGTTCTGTTTCATCTGCGGTAAATTTATTGTTAAAAGTATGAGACGTGTGTTTTCAAATCCTTTGAAAGTTACATACTATAAGTGTTTTGGAATTGAGGCTAAAAACCATGGACACCGAATACTGTGTGCACCACATGCCGAGTCGAATTGATTTCTTCGGAAACCGGAACAAAAAGTTACGTTGTAAAAATTAGGAATTTGTTCCCTTTTAATGCATAGCTGACTAATTTCTGAAACTATCTATTTAGGCGGTGTGTGAAATTACACCAATGAAGTGGAGGGAACCAACTTTCCATTCAACGGACTGCTATATTTGTACTACAAAAGTACTTGGGGTTGGAAAGTCCAGAAAAGTAACCTATGCGAGCGTATCTACAGTGTCATTACCAGAACTAATTTCAACAGAAGCGACATTGCCAGAATCAAATTTAACTTTAGTTCCGGCTCCAGTTTCATTGTCAACAGTAGTATCTGATTACGCGGCATCATGTTGTACTGAATTTCAAACGGAAAACGAAAGAAATTCTTTGTCACAAGCACAACTAAATGATTGGATAAGGGATTTGGAATTGTCAAAGGAAAAGGCCGAACTACACGCCTCTCGAATGCAACAATTTAAATTTGTTTCATCCGATGTTAAGGTAACATATTATAGAACTCGTCACGAAGAATTTTCCAAGTACTATACGAAGGAGGACAGTGTTTGTTACTGCAAAGACATTGCTGGTCTATTCAAACAATTTGGTGAACCATATGATTCAAAAGAGTGGCGATTGTTCATAGACGGCTATAAATTAAGTTTAAAGGCCGTATTATTGCATATTGGCAACCAAAAGCCATCTATCCCGATCGCGCATGCAGTAAATACGAAGGAAACATATGAGATAATGCAAAAATTGCTCAAGTTAATCAAATACGAAGAACATGATTGGAAAATATGTGCCGATCTTGAAGTCGTTGGAATGCTATGTGGTCTACAAAGTGGATACACAAAATACTGTTGCTTTCTATGCAAAGGGGATAGCCGAGCTCGTCAAGACCACTACATCATAAAGGATTGGCTATGATGGGCGACTACTGTTGGTTTCTCATAAGAGAAACCGATCCTAATCTAAATAAGCGTCAAAACAAGACACATAACTTTTTCAATTATAAAATAAGATCATAGAGTTAAGACAGAACCATATGTACATATGCTATTATTTGTAGGGTACTTAAGTATTAAATGGATATATTTACTTGAATGCTTATAACTTTTGTATTAGTTCATCGATTTTGTTCACTGATAGCTTGTTTTTTTTGTAATAAAACAGAGCTTAGAGGGGGGGGGAGGGAAATATCTGCTAAAAAACAAAAAGTTTTCGAGATGCTTCCTCGCAAAGTACAATTTTTTTTATATTTTTACAAAAAAAATTTAAAAAATCCGTAATGTTTGTTCACTATGTTTGAATCTGCAGGACCTAGCAAAAAGTGTTGTATGTACTGATTATAGTAAATTTTATAAGCTTTCAAATTTTTCAAACCGTTTTCGAATAGCTCAATTGGTTCTTGAGATATACACGATTAAGTGGAGCCATCTTTTTTGTTTTTTGAAATAACGGTAAATCGTAAATATCTCAAAAATGGTACCATTCAAGTAAAAATAACTTTGATTTTCGGAATTAGGAGGTGATTTTACATAGGAATTTCACTATGGCGTCTCTGGTGCAGAAAAAAAGTTGGAATTTGTGATCCAGTGATATTAACCAAAAAACTATTAACCCTCTAACCAGTAAGACGGCCTCAGGGCAGGCATCACAAAAATCAAGATTTCCGTATGAAAAAATTATTTTTTCTTAAAAAAATTAATGTAACTCTCTCTCCCATATTTCTGGGGAAATTTCTTTCTCAAGTTAAAATAAAATCCGGTGGACCGTTTGTCTTCTATACTCAGTTTTGTGCGAACAGGTCGAGAAAAAGGTCGTTTTTTTTTATAAAGAAATTTATTATTTTCATTATCAAAACTTTTTATTTTTGAGAAGTCCGTTGAGCTCGATAATTTTTTTTCGTGCTCATTAACTTGCTGATTTTATATCAAAAATTTAAAAAAAAGTGGAATTTTCCGCCTGACAGTGCAAAAACTAAAGAGTGCCTCAGGGCAGTGTTGTCGGGCCGCGCGAACTTTTATATACATTGTTTTAAAAAGTGCTGTTGTCGTTCCGCGCGAACTTTTATATACATTGATTTAAAAAGTGCTCTCTATAGTCGGTTTTACTTTTATTTCATAACTTGTTTTCATAAAGTGAATACAAATATACTATTATTACACCGCTGTACGATGTCGCGAGTGAAATTTTCAAAGTTAACGGACGAAGAAATCCATGAAATCATGGAATCGGGAGTTGCAAGTGGTGAAGAAGATTCAAACAGTGGAAATGACTCTGGTTCTCTGAACCACGAGCCAGAGGAAATAAGTCCAGAGGACGAACATTTGATATCCCTATGCCTTCGAGGTATGGATACGAGTGCAAATTTTTTCAATGAGGCAGTTGATTACTCACTTACAACATCTACAGTCAGAGATACCGTTACTGCCGATGAAGGAGACATTCCATCAACAGATGCGATTACAGCGACCTACACGGCATTGACGTCCACTCCAATTCAAAAGAAGAGAGCTCGTTCGCTGTTACCAAGACCCGAAGGCACCGGTCCAGCCGTTGTGCCAACCAATGGTGGTTTTGTTGGAAGTAAGTATATTTCCCCTTCTTAGATCATCGTGATCTTGCTTTATATTTATTTTACTGTTATTTCAGACATTGAATCAATTTCCAAAGATTCCGCTGAATTTAGCAAGTTGATGTGGCGCAATACAGGTCTAAAACTTCATGTAAATGAGGTCGCATTCCGTGGATCCACTCGTTTACCTGACAATATAAAAGAGCTTTCAACTCCCTGCCAATTATTTCTCTATTTTTTTTATAAGGAAATAATTGATATGATTGTTCAGGAGACTAACCGGTGTGCTCTAAGTGGGGACATCAACTCAAAATTCAATGTGAATGCCGATGAAATATGCCAATACATCGGAATTCATTTATATATGTCAATATATCGATACCCGAATTTAGAAAGCTATTGGGGAAAGAACGCTTTCGAACCCATTCGCAAAACAATGCCATTGAAACGATTTGAAGCTATAAAAAGATTCCTATCATTCCGAGATGAGGAGGAAAGGGTAAAAAAAGGGCAACCAGGTTATGACCCATTGTTTCGGATACGTAATTTCTCGAATCTTCTCAACGAACGCTTCGACTCAATCCCAAAACATGCTCGACTTTGGCAAGCTTTTGCTATTTGTTAATTCGCAAAGTTATCAGGTTTTATTTCTTTTCTTTAATAGTGTCGATGAGCAAATGTGCTCGACGAAAATGAAACATCATTTAAGACAATATATGCCAAACAAGCCGCACAAGTGGGGTGTCAAATTGTTCGTATTGTGCGATTCGTTTGGTTACGCATATAGGTTTGAAATCTATAACGGCGCATGAGACAATGTTATTCTACCAAATTGTCCCGATCTAGGCAGCTCAGCAAATGTTGTTGTTCGTTTATCCCAAACTGTGAATGACTTCATGTACCATATAATTTACTTCGACAATTTCTATACGTCGTTACCTCTGTTAGTTTATTTGCGAGCTCGTGGCGTATTTGGTCTTGGCACAATTCGAGTGAATCGTATTCCAAATTGCAAATTGCCACCGGACAGTGTTATAGCAAAGAAAGAGCGTGGGTTTTCAACGGAGTATGTGGGCTCTGCATATGGAATCGATATTAGTACTGTTCTGTGGAAGGACAATAAAGCGGTCAGGCTGGCTTCGACTTATGTAGGAGTTGAGCCATTCGATCGTAGTAATCCGAATGAGCAAGTAGCTAAGGCTAAACGATATGACAGGAAGAAGAAGCAAAACATCGAAGTCGATTGCCCACAAACAATTAGGGAATACAACAGCCATATGGGAGGTGTCGACTTAATGGATGGTTTGATGGGACGATATCACGTGAGAACAAAAACACGCGATATAATGACGCGCCTTTTTTATCATTTCATTGACATGGCTGCAACGAACGCTTATCTTCTTTATAAGCGAATAAATATGGAGAAGATAAATGATTCCAGTGATATTTCTGACGAGGGAAAAAAGATTTTACAGCTGCCTGAATTTAGAGAACAAATCGCTGCTGGTCTTGTGAGCTACAATCAAAAGCGTTCAGCGGGTCGTCCATCTTCAACAAGCCAACCTAATACTGCACAAAAGGGATTCTCTGATTGTAGGCAGAAAAGCTGTACATCCTGTTGATGATGTTCGTTTCAACGGTAATACCCATCTTCCGAAATGGCTTGAGAAAAAAGGTGGGAAAAAAATGTGCAAACTTTGTAAAAAGTCTCAAACTCAATGTGTCTGCGAAGTATGTAATTTACATTTATGCTGCTCCGCCACGAAAAATTGTTTCGGGGAATATCATAAAAAGAAATAATTTATTTGTTTTATTATTCATTGTTTATTAAAACTTATTTCAATAAAAACATTTTTCCTTACTAAACATTGTACGTGTTAATTTTTTTCGCTCTATCCGGTAAGTGTGCCCTGAGGCACTGTTTCTTATTTCTCACCTGGCAGGCAAACGAAACGACATTTTGACTTTCTGTTGACGGAATTGAGTTTATTATGTCCTAATTAAGCTAGAAAAAAATTCCCAACCGTTTCTGATCATTATTTAAAGTTTGCTGGTTTGAGGGTTAACTTTTTCAACCAATCGCAGGTAATAGCAAAACAAACGTAAGTGCGCTAAATCGATGTCCAATGCACTTTAGACGGATGTAAAGAAAAACTTAGCAAAAACAAATATCAAAGAATTATAACAGAAAATCTTTTGTCATTTGAAGAGAGCAATACAATACTATTGTTAAGCCTCAAATTTTTTTGTGCAATTCGTATTATCTTGAAAGTTACTGTACTATTTTTCAGTACAATGGAAAGTGCGCTAAATCTCTTACCATAGCTGTATATCGAACATCAGTACAAAAGCCAGGAGAATGACGATTTGAGTGGAACCTTATAAATAGACTGGGTAAAAGTTACGCTAGAACTGATATCATAATAGCTACCGTTAATATTTTTTGATCTACATCTCACTGAAGCACTGCCATTTAACCTGCACAATGAATTATTCAACGTCCAGCAATATTTTGCGAGAATTTCACATTTTAACCTGGCCCAAAAGACTGGCCGCCAAAAATGATGACAAAGTTTATTCACTTTTTTTAATCAAATTATTATAGATCATATTAGTAAATCTATTAAATATTCCTTAAACAGATATTAAATAATGAATAGAAACAAGAAATATTGGAATAAATATTGGATATTTGGTTTTACGACACCTTTATTAAGCGTTCAAGGAGTTGTGACACGCCAGGGGACTGATGTTACGTGGATTTAGGTATTCCATACTTTTACAAACTAGCTTATGGAATATGTAATTGGAATTGAGGGGATATATAAATAGGGTTCTAAATTTTCATAAAGTGTTGTATTATATCAAGTCATTTTAAAACTTTCCGATTGATTGACTGATGACCTCAAGTTGTGTTTTTACCCATAAAAATCGTAAATAATTAAAAAAAACGAGGACTTCTACTTTTCACAGGTTATCTAAAAAAATTCGTTTGTAGCTGTGGATCTACCAAACTACGTTTAAGAAGAACAAAACTATTTAAACGGGGTAAACAGTTAACAAAAATTAAACAAATGTATATTATTTGTATATATGCACATGTGTATATATGTGCAAATATGTTTGAACAAAGTAAAAATAAAATAAAGCTAGCCCTAAAAGGAAATAAAAATGATTTTAAATAAATTTGCCTTGATAGGTTTTTGTAAAACGAAGTTCTAGCTCGTTAGAACTTTATCAGTTCTCTCCGTCTGTCTCGGATTCGCTGTCATCTTCCTTTTTGTCACCCTTTTTCTAGTTGGCATCATTTATTAAATCTTTAGCTTCGGTTGAGACAGTTTTCTTCGATTCTTTTTCATTACCTTCTTTCTTTACTTTCTCTTCTGCTGTTTCGCCAAGGTCGGGTTTTTGTGTTTCACCTTCTTCTAAATTGTCATTCTCTTTTTCCTCATCTTCATGATTCGTTTCGTCCTTTGTAACTGTCCCTTTATCTGTCTCTTGTATTTCTTTTCCTTTCTCTTCTTTCTTTACTTTCTCTTCTGTAACTTCACTACCGGTAGTTTCTTTTTTACTTTCTTCTACTTTATTATTTTGATTTTCCGTACCTTTATTATCTGCAGTTTTTAATTTACCATTGTCGGTCTCCTTCACATCTTCTTCTGATATTTCATTACCTGGGTCAGTTTCTTTTTCACTTTCTTCTTTAGTTTCTACAATTTCCGTCTTCTTGCTTTCCTTTCCATTTCCCTCTTCCTCAGCTTTCGCTTCTGCGTTTTCACTGCCGCCAGTTGTTTGTTTTGCACTTTCTTCTTCTGTAATTTTGTCGGTTTCTGCATGTTCAGTTTTACCATCTTCGGCTTTGCTTATTTGTTCTTCACTTTTTATCGCTTCGCCAGATTCATTTTCTTTTTCAGTTACTTTCGTTTCGTCATTTTTTTCTTCGTCTTTTGTTACTTCAGCCTCATCACTTGTTTCTTCACCATTCTTATCATCTTCGCTAACCGCAAGTTTAGAATTTTCTTTTTTCTTACCGTCTTCATTCTTCACTTTGTTAGTTTCTTCCGCACTTTCACCCGCACTTGTGTCTGGTTCTTTGCTTTCCTCTTGATTTTCTTCATCTTTTTCTGCTTCTGCTGAGATTTCTTCACTCGCAGAGTTTTCTGCCGTGTTATCTTCGTATTTCTTCGTGGCCTTCTCTTTCGCAGATTCTGTGGTCCCTTCAGTTTTCTTGGCTTTCTCTTCGCTTCTCACATTTTCTAGATTATCATCATTTTTATCGGTATCTACGTCCTCTCCCTTTTCCTCGGATTTATCTAATATGCCCATATTTAAAACCGTTAGTTTCTATATTGCATGTTTGTTTGGCTAAATCGTAACGTATTCTCTATTTCTTTAGATAATTATGATAGGTGTAGAGAAAGCAATGGTAATGGTTGGTTTCGTTAGTTCGGTAGAAAGTTTAGCTCAAACGTAAACATTCCACTTTTATAGTTTAACCTAAAATTTTAGTGTTCTTTTTGGTTTAAAGTACCTCTTTTGGGTATACAAAGTGGAATGTGGAAAGTGATATCCAACTTATGCTTTTCTCTACACTATATATCGCGATTATCTATACTTACAGAATACGAAAAGACTTTCGAATTGATGGAAAAAAATTCCTCAGAGCAATTCCACCTAACCTAATGTACATACATACATATATCCCAACTAGAATTCAGAAGATGAATTTAATACAAATCATCTGAGTCTTTTTCGGTCACTCCTAATGTCGAAAAAATGAGTAATAAATTAAAACAAGCAAGGAAGTCTAGGTTCGGGTGAAAACATAGTTTATTTGCCGGATATTTTTTTTTATCCGACATGCTTAGCTTCTGCAAGGAATATGCTACATACCATTGAGAAGGAGTTTGACAAGTTTCATTGAAATATCTGAATAAAAATTACTAGTAATCGTCTTCGAAAATATCAAACTTTTTATACTGATCAACGGGCGGCACGACGCCTAGGTAGGTAGGTAGGTAGAAGTGGCTGCCGAAAAGGCACACCTAGGCCAGTAATAAAAGGCCCGTTGTGATACCACCAAACACTAGGAAAGTCCGTCCCGGGGCCCGGCCATATGGAAAATCCCAGTGCTGTCGGGACTCTCCATATAGCCGAAACCCGGGACTGACACTTCTAACCGACACCGCTACCCCTCCTCGAACCATTTTGATAACTTGATGAAGGCCATCAAGCCCTTTATGTCTAGCTCCGCGACCTGGCTTAAGCTAACCAGGAAGGGAACTCCCAGAGAGCGCCTTCTCGCTCCGCTTAAGGCCGGGCAGTTGCAGATGAGGTGCTCCACCGTTTCCTCTTCCTCATCATCTTTGCAACTCCTGCAGCATCGTCGGTAGGGAACGCCTAGCCTTGCTGCGTGCCTACCAATAAGGCAGTGCCCGGTTAAAACACCTATTAATATGGAGATTTCCTTCCTTTTTAGGGCGTATATGTGTCTAGATCTTTTAAGATCGCATTTTGGCCAGGTTTGCTTGGATATCCGGCACCCTGGGGCTTGTAGCCATCTTTCGTTGGCTTCGCGGAGTGTATGCTCCTTCAGCATTAGCTTGCACGTGGCAAACGGCATACCTATGCGCTCTTTATCTTGAAGAATCTGCTTGGTCGTGCCCTGCCTGGCAAGTTCGTCTGCCCTACAGTTTCCCTCAATGTCCCTGTGTCCCGGGACCCATGTGAGGTTCACGCTGTTCTGTTGGGCCATCTCTTGAAGAGATCGACGACAGCTGAGCGTCAGTTCAGAGTTGAACGAGTAAGAGCCAAGGGATTTGATGGCCGCTTGGCTGTCGCTGAAAATACAGATATCCTGTCCGATGGTGCGTTCGCCTATCCAAGTCACGGCGTCCATGATTGCTGAAACTTCAGCCTGGAAGACGCTGCAGTGATCAGGTAGTCTAAAGGAGAGTTCTAGGTCCAAATCCCTTGAGTAAACCCCTCCTCCGACTCTGCCGTCTAACTTCGAGCCGTCGGTGTATATAAAAGTGCCGCCATTAGTAGCGGGACACCGATCTATGTTCTCCCAGTCTTCCCTGCTGGGAATGTTTATTCTAAAACAACAATCTCCGACTGTTGTGGTCGCACACCGATCTGTGCTCAGAGGGAGAAAGCTGTAAGATCTTAGAATACAGGAGTGTCCAATAGTGCTTGCGCCCCAGACGGACGTTTCCCTTAGACGCACAGCCGATGCTGCTGCTGCCCGGTACCCTTCCAGATCGAGTGGCAAAAAGCCAAGAATGGCCTGGAGAGCTTCATTGGGCGTTGTTCTTAACGCCCCGCTTATACAGATCATGCTCGATCTGTGGACTTTCCCTAACAGATTTAGGCTCCATACAGCATAATTGGCTGGATTATCGCAGTGTAGATCCATCTGCAAATTTTGGGGCTGAGCCCCCATTTTTTGCCAATGGCTCTTTTACACGTGTAAAGTGCAATGCACGCTTTCCTCTGGCGCTGGATGACATTCTCCTTCCAGTTAAGCTTTCTATCTAGAACTGTGCCTAGGAATTTGGCTTTGTCAGCTAAGTTCAGGCGCACGCCATCTAGTTCTGGTAGGTTCAACGGTGGTATCTTGTACCGCCTGGTATAAAGGACAAGCTCCACCTTTCCCGGGTTGATGCTAAGTCCGCAGCGAGAGGACCATGAAGAAACTTCTCGCAGTGCTACTTGCATCAAGTCACACAGGGTTTGTGGGAATTTGCCCCTATATGCAATAGCTAAATCGTCTGCATATGCCACTATCTTCCCGCCCCCCCACCTTGTGTCTCGTAGCAGCGAGTTTACGGTGAGGTTCCATAGGAGCGGGGAGAGAACACCACCCTGAGGCGTTCCTCTTGTGACATAGCGTGAAAGATCAACTGGTCCCAGTGAAGAAACTATTTTCCTTCCCTTTAGTAGTTGATCAATTAGTCCAATAAGAGACCTATTTATGCCCAGGTTTGTTAAAGCAGTGTTAATAGCCTCCGGCCTTATATTGTTGAAAGCCCCTTCGATGTCCAGAAAGGCCACGAGACAGTACTCCTTTTCATGCAATGATTTTTCAACAATAGATACTAGGCTGTGGAGCGCAGTTTCCGTTGATTTACCTTTGGTGTATGCATGTTGGTAGCTAGAAATAAGGTTGTTATCAATAGTAGAGGAGAGATAATCGCTAATTATCCTCTCGAAGGTTTTAAGTGCAAAAGACGAGAGACTGATCGGTCTGTAGTCTTTAGGCTCATAGTGTGAGGCCTTCCCAGCCTTTGGAATAAAGACTACGGTGGCGCTTCTCCAGGAGCACGGAATGTAATTAAGAGCCAGGCAGGCTGAATAGAGAACTACCAGCCATTTAGCTGATATTTCCAGCGTGTTTATGAGTTGTGCGGGGAAAATCCCGTCTGGCCCAGCTGCCTTGAACGGCTCAAAGCTTTTGATTGCCCACCTTACCCTTTCCTCCGTAATGGGTATGTTTACCGCCAGGTTTGTTGCAGATGCTACAGGTGCATCATACAAGTTCCCCGGAAAGTGTGTGTTCAGGAGCAGCTCCAGGGTTTCCCCTTCCGTGCTGGTCCAAGATCCGTCAGGCTTCCGTAAATAGCTAATGGCTGTTTGAGTTTTTGATAGCACTCGTCTAAGTCTCGCTGTATCATCGACTTTTTCGACCCCGGTGCAGAAATTTCTTCACGAAGTTCTCTTCGCTTGCCTTAGAGCCTTTTTATAGGCCCTCAGTTTAGCTTTATATTCGAGCCATTCAGGCTCCGTACCGATGCTCTTGGCCTTGTTAAATTGCTTCCTGCATGATATACGGAACGAATCCAGGTGGTAAGACCACCAGTGGGGTCTAGGTTTGCCGCGTGGTTTTGGTACTGGACAAGCCTGCTCTAGGGCATTTGAGAGCGCCGTTGTAAAGGTCGTTACCAGATCATCCAGTTCTCCCACTGATGAGGGAGCTTGTGGAGGTAATACTGGTAGGTCCCTAGCTAATATTTGGTTATGTAGCTGCCAGTTAGTGTTGCGTGGATTTCGTTTCATAACTGGCTGCTCAACAATAAAGTCTAACACAATTTCTATGTACCGATGGTCAGAAAATGAATGCTCATCAAGAACACGCCATTTTCTGACCCACTCATAAGCGCCTTCGCTACAAACAGTGAGGTCTATAACCTCCCTACGAGCTTTAGTTATAAAAGTAGGCTCCTTACCCACGTTACAAACCACCAGGTTAGTTGTTAGTAGGTAGTCAAACAGAGACTCGCCCCTAGCGTTAATATCGGAGCTTCCCCACTGGACGTGATGAGCATTAGCGTCAGCTCCAATAATAAGATGGCCCGTACAGAAATTATCCACCAGATCTTTCACCTCCTTTTGTGGAGGAGGTTCTTCGGCGTCATAGGGCATATAGACCGACGCCATCGTTAGGCTGGTGCTGCCGACTGTTAAGCTGGCAGCTGTAACGTCACCATTTGAGTAGTTGGGTAATAGAAAGGTGTTTAGCTCAGACTTTACCAAAATACAGGTTCTGACCTTGCCCTCATCATTGGCTTGGATGAGCTTGTACCCCTTAGTCCCCAATCCACAGATCCTAGAGCTATTGACCCAGGGCTCTTGGATAAGAACCACGTCTACGTCGCCTTTAGAAAGACGACTGCTTAAAACAGCCGAGGCTGCTTTAGATTTGTGCAGATTTATCTGAAGCACCACCAACATGAGACAGCTCAGACTTCCCTGCCGCCAGCGTGTCGTCGAGGTCTGGCCTGTTCCGGGGGCTGTCTCTCAACGAGGAGTTGTTCAGAGCACCTGCACGATTTGGCGTGGCGGGAACCCTGCTGTCTGAAGCGGCATCAACGTCAGTGTGCTCAGGTTTAGCCACGATCGTGACGTCGAGGCCTTCTTCGTCAAGCAGGCTTTCTTCTATCGCCGAGTTGTTCGCAGCACCATCGCAATTTGACGTGGCGGATAACATACTTTCCTTGCCCTCATCATTGGCTTGGATGAGCTTGTACCCCTTAGTCCCCAATCCACAGATCCTAGAGCTATTGACCCAGGGCTCTTGGATAAGGACCACGTCTACGTCGCCTTTAGAAAGACGACTGCTTAAAACAGCCGAGGCTGCTTTAGATTTGTGCAGATTTATCTGAAGCACCACCAACATGAGAGAGCTCAGACTTCCCTGCCGCCAGCGTGTCGTCGAGGTCTGGCCTGTTCCGGGGGCTGTCTCTCAACGAGGAGTTGTTCAGAGCACCTGCACGATTTGGCGTGGCGGGAACCCTGCTGTCTGAAGCGGCATCAACGTCAGTGTGCTCAGGTTTAGCCACGATCGTGACGTCGAGGCCTTCTTCGTCAAGCAGGCTTTCTTCTATCGCCGAGTTGTTCGCAGCACCATCGCAATTTGACGTGGCGGATAACATACTTTCCGCGTGGGACTCCTCTACTTCCCCTTCCGATGCCTCGATCTCCGAGTCCTCCTGAGCGTCCGGAATAGCAGCGCGCTGTGCATCGCCACGGTATACGTGGATCACGATCTGACCCAAGCCGTAATGCACTCGTCCGTTGCACCGTTTAAGGGGCTCGAGCGCCTCCTTATTCAGAGTGATAACCACCTGTCTATTGGGCCCAACCACATCATCGACCAGATTGACGCCCCGGAGCCTGGCATTGTCGCCAACGAAGTCCTCGGCGACACTATTCACGACCTGGACGGCGCAAGTTGGCATGGAGTTAGAAATCTACGTAGGCGATCAAAAATTACCTACTGTCTCTCACCCCAAAATCTTAGGGGTAACTTTCGACCCCATGCACAAATTCGCTGTTCATTCAACCGCAATTGTCTCTAAGCTACAAAGCCGCAACAAAATTCTCAAGTCGCTAGCCGGCAGCACTTGGGGTAAAGACAAAGAAACGTTGCTGGCAACCTATAAAGCAATTGGTCGGCCGATCCTGAATTACGCGTCGCCGATATGGTCGCCGGGGCTTGCTGAGGTTCATTGGAAAAGACTGCAGGCCTGCCAAAATACCGCACTCAGAACCGCCACGGGATGCGTCCTTATGTCTCCAAAACATCATTTACATCATGAGGTGGAAATGCTCCCAGTTTTGGAGCACAATGAAATGCTAAACAAGCAGTACCTGTTGAACTGTTGCAAACCACAACATCCCAACAGACTACTGCTTGAGTATGAGCCACCTCCTAGGACCGTAAGGGCACATCTACGTGAGCATTTTGATGAGATCCGGCACCTCACACTTTCGCCGTTTGATCCAAAGGTACATACGCAGGCCCTGAAGCACATCCATGACACGTCCGTTGCGTCTTATGTCTCGCTCTGTCCACTGAACGCCGTTTTGCACGCCAAACCACCTCGCGTCGCGGCTGAGGAGCGTCATCTTCCTCGAGAGACAAGGGTCACTCTGGCTCAATTACGCTCTGGATACTGTAGCAGGTTAAACTCCTACTTATCCAGACTAGACCTTGACGTGCCGAATGAATGTCCGGCATGCGGCTCGTCACCCCATAATACCAACCATTTATTTATCTGCTCTTCGGAGCCCACTCTTCTAACACCCATCTCCCTCTGGTCCAACCCTGTTGAAACTGCAAGTTTCCTAGGACTCCCGTTAGAAGAAATTGATGACAATTTAGGTTAAGGAAAAGTACACGCTGGGCAGGGCTACGCTTCGTTACAACAACAACAACGCCCCAATCCTGCGTCGGGAGAGACGGATTCCAGACCTGCAGCATCTCAAGAATATTCTCGGGTTCTGCAGGGACGGCAGGAATCCATGCCCTTGCCCTTGGCCGAGCAGGAATGTCCTTCCAGTCGACGACATCTAGTCTTGCCCCTGGGTAGACTTCACCCAGTCTTGCAACTGCTGCCTTATACAGTGCGACAGTTCTTGCATCCTCGCACGCGAATATTTTGATCTGACCTTGGTGCCAGCCCGCGTCAGTACCTCGCGGCGGACTACCCGGAGACTCACGCATTAAGTCGAGGAGGGCCCTGCCCATTTCATTCCGGACATACAGCCACCGGTCTTTGGGGATGGACCAACGGTCGTTACCTCGGTCAATGAAACCTATAAGGATTCTGTCCTTGTTTACTTCAGCAAAGCTGAGTTTTCCCACTACGGGGTTGACCTGATGCCGCTTCGGATGGGGGTTTACCTCTCCGTCCGATCTCTGGCGTTTGAAGGGATTACCGTTCACCCTCTTAGGCACATAGGGCCTCTGGAAATTTGGTATCAGAGCTTTCGCTTCCTCCACCATCTTCCTTTCTTCCGGCGACAGCTTCTCCTGCGATGCTCCCTCATATTTTCTAAGGATCCTTGCGGCCTTTCTTTTATCCCAGTACGCAAAGCGTCGGGGAGATGCCTCTTGGGGGGGATTCAGACTCGTAGTTGCCATCGCGGTCTCTCCCTTTGCGGCGTCGTCCTTCTCTTTCGAAACTCTGAAACCAGGTCGTGAGACCATTGCCCCAGATGTGAAGAGATTGGGTTTCGTACCAGCGCTTGATGGAAGTTTAGCTTCCGCCGTTTTCTGCTTGACTGCGTAGGCAGCCGCACTGCTGCTTGCTCCCATCAAGTCACTCTTACTTTATAGCAGTTTGGGGGATGACTGACCCGTAGTTTCCATCGCTGTCGGCCTCCCAGTTAACTTTGAGGCGGAGTTTGTCCTCCGGCGTTGTGTTTTCGCTTGCTCCAGCATAGTTCTTCTCTGCTGCGGAGTAAACGAAGTCGTTAATTGATTTGTATTTTGTGTGTTCTTCATCTTGTTCGTACGACCCCTCGCCGGACAAGGCCAGCTTAGGGTCAAGGGTAGTGTAAGGGGAAGTGTGTCGTCCGCCGCGGCAGAGCCCCATACCGCGGTAAGACCATAGTTACTCCCTGAGGCGGCCCGGTATCAGTGAGGCTCCGTTCGACTACAGCCACGATTTACCTCCCGGCTGCAAACGTCCAATGGGCACGGTATCGCATAACACCCTGGATTGGGAGGGAGGCACGACGCCTACTTCCACAAAAGTTCCTGTAATTTAATTTTTAGGTGACATTTTTGGCTCTGTGTAGCGTAATGTGTGAAGGACTGAAGTATAATGGGACAAACTGATTGGACCTTATCAGTGTGGCTTTAGACCTGACATCTACCATCGACCAGATTTTCACGATACGCCAAATCCTCGAGAAGACCCATGATAAAAGAATCGACACACACCATTTCTTTGCCGATTTCAAAACCAAATGACGTTGAGCAATGCCAACAGCTCCGTCAGAATCGGGAAGGACCTCTCTGAGTCGTTTGATACCAAACGAGACTTCAGACATGGCGACTCCCTTTCGTGCGATTTTTTCAACCTGATGCTGGGGAAGATAATTCGAGCAGCAGAGCTAAACCGCAATGGTACAATCTATTACAAGAGCGTGCAATTGCTAACGTACGCCGATGATATTGATATCATTGCCCTTAATAACAGGAGAATCACTCTTGCCAACAAGTGTTACTTTGGAGTAAGTAGGCAATTGAGAAGTAAAGTCCTCTCTCGACAAACAAAGATCACGCTCTATAAGTCTCTCATCTTACCAGTCCTGATGTACGGCTCGGAATCATGGACAGTGGCTCTTGGAGTATTTGAGAGAAAAGTTCTCCGGAAGATTTCTGGTCCTTCCCGTGATGCCAACCGCGAGTATCGAAGGAAATTTAACGATGAGCTGTACGAGCTTTACCTGACCATAGTTCAGCGAATTAAAGCTCAAAGGCTCCGCTGGCTGGGTCATGTCATGCGAATGGACAAAGAAGCTCCTGCTCAGAAGGTTTTCCTATCATCACCCGAATTTGGCAGTAGAGGAAGGGGAAGCCTCGACTGAGATGGAAACAACAAGTGGAGGATGACTTGAACTCCCTTGGGGTTTCCAATTGGCGTCAGTTATCGCTAAAAAGGAATGACTGGCGTGCTTTGATAGGCAACGGCCAAAATCGCTTAGGCGGTTAAGCGCCAATAAATGATGATGATGAAGGAAGAAGAGTGCCGAGGAACCAGCATACCAATTTTCATTAAGATATCTCAAAATTTACTCAAGTTATCGTATTTACAGACGAACGGGCGGCTTAATCAATTTATGTTTTCATACTAAACATTTTGGAATAAAAGAATTCAATATCCATCTCGAAAAAGACTCAAATATTAAGCAAAAATTCATAAAAATGCTGTTATGTTGTAATTTGTTTAACCCTTCCACCTTTACCTTTTGTTTCATCCGTTTTTTTATTTTGCTCTGCTTCGTTGACTGTTGCAACATCTACGTTATCGCTTTCTTTATCAGATAATTTTCCCGTTTCCTTGGACTTATTTTAATGGATCAATTTGTGACATGTTGGGGTTGGGTGTGTTGTTGTGAAAAGTGAAAATAATTAAGTGTATGGGAATAAATGTAGGTATATATGTACAAAGAAGGTAATAAACAAAGCTTGCCACAAATATTCATGCTGTTAATAATAATTATTATTATCTTAAGATAATTAATTAAAAATTAGATGAATGAGACAAACCTCTGTGAAGCTCTTCTCATTTTCCACCTCCTTGTCATCATTATATGACTCGATTTCCTTATCTTCCTTTGATTCTCCTGTAGAATGCAACATATTTGTGTTCAATTGTATTGAAGATACAAAATTTAAAACATGAAATTTGAAGGTTATTATTTAATATCTTATACCCAGCGTTGACTAGCGTTCGAATATATTAAATTACGCCGTTTTACTGTGCAACGTATGCATGACTTGGGGCCTAGCACTGCTGGGTATAAGTACTTTCGTATTTGTTTAAAGTTTACCTTTTTCCTTTTCTTCTTCAACGTCAATTTCGGACTTTTCTGTATTCTCTTCGGTATTACCTTTTTGTTCTTTATCTTCATCGCTCTTCAAAATGACAAACAATCACGTTAGATTTCATTTGGCGTTTACCTTACATGCATACATTCATACACTAAATTATTCCAAAGCTGCAGCATTTTAGTGATCATTTGGCAGAGCTAGAGCGCATTATAGCAGGCAAACAAAAGCAATCACATCAGGATCACAAATTCCAGAAAAATTAGAACAAAATTAAAATCGCCTTTAATAGTGCAAAGATATAAAAAAACGCGATCTTCAATGGTTTGGGGAGTGTTACCGTTGTGGAGAATTCTTTGCAAGATATGCGTCCGGCACTAGATCTCGCTAGTGCTGGGGCGATAGCGGCGATCGCGATTTTTGCACCCCTAACCCCTTGTAGCCATGTTGTTGTTGTTGTTGTTGTTGTTGTTGTTGTTGTAACGAGGTGTAGCCCTGCCTAAATGACAGACAGGGTCACCCCGAGTGTATAGCTCTTGGCCGGGTCGATATAAGAAAACGGCCCGGGTCGTTCGGGACGATGGGTACAGCACAAGTACTGGTACCGTTCTCGTAGAACCGGCTGTACAAGAAACTAGCCGTGTAGGCCATCTAGGTCAATTAGCGTTACCCAGGGTGCACCAACGGGGAGGCGACTTACTCTTACACCCCAGTGTAGCTATAGCTAACTCTTCTTTGTCAATTTTTTTTTTAATCTAGGTAAATTTTCATAAACAGTGAATTTGTGAAATGATCCACAAACTATTTTTTCGAAGATAATTTGTTTTAAAGAAATTATGTGGTATGGTACACTGTGATTGAATAAAAATACGTATTTCACAGTTTTTCGAAATTCGAATTATTTTCAAAGTTATGCTGACCAAAAATTTGTAAAGTGGGCTACTTTTCTTCGGAGTTCGAGTTTCTTTCTAAAACTGATTTGTGTAGTGTACTCGTATTAGGGCTCTTGATTCTAATCGATTACTCGACTAGTCGATTAGTCGAGTAGTCGATTACCAACTTTTGTGCTGTTTGAAAATCGAATAGCAGATATTCGATTTCAGCTAGTCGACTAGCTGTCACTAATCGAATACTAACGATTAAATCGGGTTCCCAGCGGCAAATTTCCACTGTAATTCGCATTTTTTTTTAATTTCAAAGAAATGAAGCAAATAAATTGGCGAAAATGGCAGATACCACTTTAACATGCATGCGAATTACAGTGGAAATTTGCCGCTGGGAACCCGATTTAATCGTTAGTATGAATGTAGATAAAAATGTTTGAAAATTTTTTTTCATACTGCAAAACGTTTTATGTCAATATTATTCTTTTAGGTTTAAGTGCGCAATGTACGCATCTTTCTCTTATTCTACGTCGCCGTTTGCAAAAAGATAGTTGAAAGATTGATTCGTGGGGCAAAAAAAAGTAAAAGTACATTCAAATACACCTAATTTTCGAAAGAACTCAGAAATTACAAACATTACATAGAGCGTTTTGATGTATTACCAAAAATATACGGGAACATTAGAGTGCCAAAAAAAGATCCACACTTTCTATCGGAATGATTAAGCTTGAGAATTTTTTTTTTTTTTTTATCAAAATTGCTTCTGCACGCCAATGAAAGATTTCCAATGAAAATAAAAAACAAATTTGACGTGTGAGAAATTATAAGAACCTGCAACTCTAGTGTCTTAGTTTCTGTTTGAAAACTTTAGATTTGTAACAAACTTTTCAAATTGTTATTTGTTTCATGCGCTGCTAAGTGCCCTCCAATGCTGCTGTTATGTCAGGCCGAGGTAAAATACAGGAGATGATTGAAACACGAGCTTTTAATCCAATTTAATTCCCCCTTTAAAAGCTGATGTGGTTTTTAATATAAAAGTCGCTGGGAATTATTTGGAACGCATAATAATAAAAACAAGTAAGGAAAGCTGTCTTCGGCTGTGCCGAAGGCTAAATACCTTTCATGAATAAGCGTCACGATTTTCACTGTTTGATCCCCAGTACAGCCTGTGTGAATTTAACTTTAGCTCATACCGAAATTATCGGAGCTATCGATTATATGCGGACGATGTGTTATATTGGTCCAATCTCATTGATTTTTAACATCGACATTCCACATTCTAAAATAGCAACATTTACGAAATTTCACGTTCCTACCGATATAATTACAGGAGTTATCTACCAAAATCCGTTTATCGGAACAATCGATTGTATGGGGGCTATGTGAAATATTTATCCAATCTCGATGATTTTCAACATCGATATTTCACATATAAAAATAGCAATACGTCCAAAATTTCACGTTCCTACGTGTTTAATTACAGGAGTTATAGCCCAAAATCCGTTTATTGCAATAATCGATTGTATGGGAGCTATGTGAAATATTTATCCCATCTCTATGAGTTTCAACATCGATATTTCACATATAAAAATAGCAATACTTACAAAATTTCACGTTCCTACGTGTTTACTTACAGGAGTTATAGCCCAAAATCCGTTTATCGGAATAATCGATTGTATGGGAGCTATGTGAAATATTTATCCCATCTCCATGATTTTCAGCATCGATATTTCACATATAAAAATAGCAACACTTATAAAATTTCACGTTCCTTCGTGTTTAATTACAGGAGTTATAGCCCAAAATCCGTTTATCGGAATAATCGGTTGTATGGGAGCTATATGTTATATTGGTCCGATCTTGCTGGTTCCGACAAATGATTCCTGTATTGGAAAATGGTGGCCGCATACCAAATTTCAGCCAAATATCTCAAAAACTGAGGGACTAGTTTGCGTTCAAACAGACAGACAGACAGACAGACAGACGGACAGACGGACATGGCTAAATCAACTCATCTCGTCATCCTGATCATTTCGGTATACTTATTGATGGGTCTATCTCTTCTTCTTCTCATATTTACAAACATCGGACCAAAGTTATTATACCATTTCATGTTCATGAAAGGTATAAAAACATGCTCGTAAAATTTCTGGAATTAGCGCTTTTCGAAATTGATGATTGAATAAATATTTTATAGATTTTAAGGAAACATTTAAGCACACGCTAATAAGTTGTTTTTAATATTTGACAAGTATCAGGAGCACAGAATTTCAATGTAAGCAATTATACAAAAAAAAATTAAATAAACTGGTATGTACAGATGGGGGTTGGTGGGGCAACTACTCCCACTGTTAAATTGCATTTCGAAAATATCGTTGTGTATAAGAAAAGAACTGAAAGCTAGTAGAATGCGTGTTTTTGAAGTTATTAACGTTAATACTACTATCAATATTACTGCAGTATTGCAGTCAAGTTACTTTATTGATGCTCTGATGCTGATACTTAAGAGATAATGGGGTCTATCAGCTATTCCGGCGGAGCTATTGTCAAATATTAAAAACAACTTATTAGCGTGTGCTTAAATGTTTCCTTAAAATTTATAAAATATTTATTCAATCATCAATTTCGAAAATTGCTAATTCCAGAAATTTTACGAGCATGTTTTTTTTATTATTAAGCGTTCCAAATAATTCCCAGCGACTTTTATATTAAAAACCACATCAGCTTTTAAAGGGGGAATTATACAATCTTAAATTGGATTAAAAGCTCGTGTTTCAATCATCTCCTGTATTTTAACTCGGCCTGACATAACAGCAGCATTGGAGAGCACTTAGCAGCGCATGAAACAAATAACAATTTGAAAAGTTTGTTACAAATCTAAAGTTTTCAAACTGAAACTAAGACACTAGAGTTGCAGGTTCTTATAATTTCTCACACGTCAAATTTGTTTTTTATTTTCATTGGAAATCTTTCATTGGCGTGCAGAAGCAATATTGATAAAAAAAAAAAAAATTCTCAAGCTTAATCATTCCGATAGAAAGTATGGAACTTTTTTTGGCACTCTAATGTTCCCGTATATTTTTGGTAATACCTCAAAACGCTCTATGTAATGTTTGTAATTTTTGAGTTCTTTCGAAAATTAGGTGTATTTGAATGTACTTTTACTTTTTTTTTTGCCCCACGATTCAATCTTTCAACTATCTTTTTGCAAACGGCGACGTAGAATAAGAGAAAGATGCGTACATTGCAAAATGTATTCAACAAAGTGTGATTGACAGTTAAATATTTTCTCTTGTAAGGGGTTATAATGTCAAACGAATGTAAACAAATAAATTAATCCTTTATGGTGCACCACATGTAAATTGGGTATCATTTTCTCTTCATTAATATTAGCAATAATTTACCCTTATATCATCCGCGATTTATGTAAAAAATGTTTGGTTACAGTTTTCTTACCTTAGCTTATAAAACAGTTGAATTCAAACCGTTCTTCACTGGCACCGAAGTTTTTTTCACTACCAATAAAATACTTCTAAATTTGCTACCGAATATTCTTTCGTATTACTTATTTGAATTAAAGGTAAAATATAAATATTGAAAATTTAAAACAAAAGTTAATTTACAAATTTTCCTAAAAGTTTATAAACGGAAAAAATTGTTTTCAAGTGGGTTAAAATATTTTTTCTGTTTGACATTATACCCTGGTTCCGATTGAGAGCAACGTCAAATTCAAGCACACTTTGTTGAATACATTTTGGTACATTGCGCACTTAAACCTAAAAGAATAATATTGACATAAAACGTTTTGCAGTATGAAAAAAAATTTTCAAACTTTTTTATCTACATTCATACAAACATACATACATTTTTCAAATTTTCATTTTTGTATATCTACCTACACAAATATTCTGTGCTCCTGTTACATTTTTTTTAAATTTCAAAGAAATGAAGCAAATAAATTGGCGAAAATGGCAGATACCACTTAAACATGCATGCGAATTACAGTAGAAATTTGCCGCCTTATTACCCGGGTCTTCAGACGAGTAATCGACTAGTTAAAAGCAACTATTCGACTAGTCGATTAGTGATAATCGAATATTTTTGGAAACGACTAGTCGAAATCGATTATTCGACTAATCGATTTGTCGATTATCAAGAGCCCTAACTCGTATAGTTCAAAACAGCCAAAAACAATATTATCCGGCAAATTTTTCGAGCCACTTTTTCTTAGAAACTTTATATACTTATTTTCTAAGTTTCCTAGTTTTTGCCTATTTTCACGTTTGGGTTTGTTTGGGTCAAACCGACTTAATAATAAATAAGTTTCAGAAAGAAAGTCGAACTTCAAACGAATATCTTCTAGGTCTCAAAAGTTAGTTATTGATAACAAAATAAGCCTCATAAAAAATAAACGCTG
Source organism: Campiglossa producta (assembly GCA_964058755.1). Taxonomy (NCBI): domain Eukaryota; kingdom Metazoa; phylum Arthropoda; class Insecta; order Diptera; family Tephritidae; genus Campiglossa; species Campiglossa producta. The sequence continues at coordinate 52,494,645 of CAXKVI010000002.1, forward strand.
CAACTTAATACTAAGAGGTCGCTATTTTTTATTATTTTCCCATATCTTTTGTGTGGAAAAAAATATTTTTTTCGAGTAAATTTTTCATATTTTTTAAAAGTTTTACATATTTTTCAATTTTTGAACTTTCCAAACTTTACCTATTACAGCCATTTGAAAATTACCAAATTTAAAGGTTTTTTGAAAAAAAAAATTTAAAAAGTGTGAAAATTTTACTTTGAGTCGATCAAACATTTTCATATGTTTCCTGATGATGGTTTTAGAATAAAACCGAAATATCGACACACATTTTAAAATACAAACTTAAAAACTTGTGTTTTATTTAGTCAACGGCCTTGAGCTCATAAAAATACTTTAAATGAAATAAAAATAATTTTTTCTCATACAAAATGTTAAACAAATTGAGGAGTTGCGTTTGAAAATGGCACTTAGTGAGATGTGATATCTTTTAAACTGGTTTAGTGACTTAAATATTTACAGAACATATGTTTTTATGAAGTTAGAATAAGATTTATCCTTCGCTTTCCTGGTTATATGAAAAATGGGCACATCTATAATCTTTTTATTTCATCGTTTTCGGTTAGCGATGTGGAGTTTCGCTTTTGTAACTTAACCAAGTGAAATGATAATACATACACTATATAAAATTAATATCAAAACCGAACCACAACAAAAAAGTTACAATGCTTCAAAAGTTAAAACACGAATATCTCAAAACATACTTTTCAGAGAAGTGTTCTTTTTGCACGCAACTCCTCAATTATAGCTATTTAAAAATTAGGAACAATTTTTTTTAGTTATGATGGCAACATTTTTTTTTTTTTTAATAATGGAAGGAAAATTTAAGAAGGCAATACGCGTCTTCTAAATTTTAAGTACCAGCGCGAATTCTTTGCGATGTTTATTTTCTTATCAATTACTTACTTTTAAGTCTTACGCCCCAAGCATTTTGTTTATTACCCTAATAGCTTCTGATAGGAAAATATGTACATAAATAAAATGATGCATTCATAGCTTATACATATCAAGAAGAAAGGCATACAAAACAAAAAATTATAAATTTTTTATTATAATTTTATTCACATTTTCGTACTTCGATAATCAATTGCAAAAATTTTTGTGTTTGACGTTGTTGCCGTTTGTGACGGTATAGCGGTAATAAAACTGTGTTTATTTCACAGGGATTTATTCAGCATTTAGTTTGACGGATAGTTGTTAAATGGCAGCATTTTACTCAGTAAATCTCCTACACTTTTGATTATATACGAATAGTACACAGAATGTCTTTTATATAAATTGAAAAACAATTAATTTTTAATATAATGCGCCTGTGCCAAACGGTAACAAAGTACTATGGTGAGTAATTTTCCTGGTAGTAATCTGCGATAACGATAGATTATATTAAGCTCATAACCATCCAAAAATTACATTCCAAACAACTTTGCTACAGTTTGGCTCATAGGCTCAAACTAATCAAGTCATTTGTCAAAAACTTATGTTTTACCGCCGATTGTTAGTTGCCGCAGAATATTGCCATAAACTTTGTTTGCATTTGCAGTTATTTGCACATATTTAAAAAAAAAAATACATTTTCGACAATGAAGACAGTTATAAGAAAACAAATTAATAAATAGAGTGTGATTACTATGTTTTAACTAAAATATTTATGTTAATTCTGTCATGCTCTATGATAAATCATTAAAAATTACATGTAATTAGCATTATTTAGCGCTTTTTTGCGTTTTGCTTAAGATATATGCAGTTCAAACCTCAGGAGCTTTCTTAGCTTCATCGCCATCACCATTTGCTGTCTCCTCGGTACCGGCAGTTGCACCATTGCTCTCCTCGCCATCTTTGTTTTCCTTATTTTCATTACCTTCACCATCCTTTGCCACTTTTACTTCACCATTTTCTTGTTTAAGTTCCAGCTGTGCACTTGAAACAGCGGTTATATCAGCCGGTGCCAATTTTAAGAATTGCTCCAATGTATCTATTTCGTTGGCCAAATCAAATGCATCGTAATCGCCACAATAATCTTCTTCGTTAAATATTTGGGGAGGCAGTGGATGACGTGGTTCTGGGTCGCTTACTGTCGCTCCGTTGCTAGTCGACTTGGTCTGCATTAATTCTTTCTCCCCTTCTTTGCCTGGTTCAGTTATGTCAACGGTATCATATTTGATATTTTTGCTATCAAGGATCATGAGCACCCGCTGTTGACGTTTCTTGACCTTGAAAGGAGGAAAAGAAAAATTTACATCAAGGTCGAAAACCCAATGTCGATTAAGGTTGGGCTATCGTTTGATTGAATGATTAAACTATTTTTAAGTTGCGATGTTCAGTGGACTGAACGGTTCAATTTAACTTCGTCTATTCTAGTTGTACACCAATCAAACAAGAGAGGCAAGCTAGCCACTCCCGTAATTTGTCTTTTCATTTTCTTAAATACAATGACGTATGCGGAATGAAATACGAACAACACTTTTGAGAGCAAATACAAATTAGGCTTGAGTTTACGAAAACAAATTGTAACGTAAAAACCTAGGGGGATAACTCCGTGTTGTTGTGTCATAAAAATTGTTTCGATGTGCAGACATTTTATCGACCAAACCTCTTTCCACGAGTAGCAAAGCTGGGAATTTGTTTGTATCGATGCCCTTAGGGTCCTTTTTGAGCAATACTTTGGAATTTTGCAGTGTATCCTCTGCTGTATACCCTCTTTTCGAATTGAATTGAAGCTAATTTGTCCAATAGGTCTTAGTTTGAACACATTTTCTCGATTATACGCTTTAGGTACAAATTCAATTCCAAGGATATCTTAGAAACTTAGGTAATAAATTTATGAAGTCAACAAATACATATATATTAGACTGGGCCAAAAATTAAAAATTTCGTGTTTTTTTTTTTCAAAAATTATATTGATTTTCTTTTTAAGGTGAAAAAATTACGGTATTTTTTTTCGGATTTTTTAATTAAATCATCCCCAGCTTAGATTTTACAGACTTAACCTCCAATTTGGTATAAAAACGACAAATCATTTTTGAAAAGACCATTTACCTGAACATATTTTTGTAGAAATTGAATTCCTTACAAAAGCTGCGTGGACTGAAATTTTCTCAGGCTAGCCGTTCTCTAGTATTCCAGCCTCAAAAATTGGCATGTTTTTTGGATTTCCCGATTTTGGTTTGAAAATTTGCGAAACATGAAAAAATGAACATCGAATAAAGCTAAATACATATTCTTAATGGAAATTGGCTGCTGAATCCGAATTCGATATCAGGGGTGTAAAAGTAGGTCGCCTCCCAGTTGGTGCACCCTGGGTAACGCTAAATGACCTACATAGCCTACACGGCTAGTTTCTTGTATTGCCGGTTCTACGAGAACGGTACCAGTACTTGTGCTGTACCCATCGTGCCGAAACAACCCGGTCCGTTTTCTTATATCGACCCGGCCAAGAGCAATACACTCGGGGTGACCCTGTCTGACATTTAGGCAGGGCTACACCTACAACAACAACAACAATTCGATATCAGAATTTAACAAAGGGCCCGCGGTTCGGCCCTAACCTTGCAAAAGAGTCCAATATTATTTTGTGATGGTTTTGTTAGGTTAGAGAAGAACTGCGACCTGTTAGGCTAATTCTGATCACGGATTTGGATTTAGCTCGCCAAAATACATGAAAATTAATGTATTGAGTTCAGAGATCCGTCAACTTTTTGTGTTTTTGTGGCTGCGCCATTTGAAGACTACACCCTCGCAGAGAAAGCATATATTAAGCAAAAATATGTTTGAAGGTATATGAGAAATGTAAATTTTTGATTATAATTATTAATCATATAATGATAATTAATCATGTAGAATATCAATAAACTAAATTCTGTAAAAAAATTGGATCAAAAACGCCATAAAAAGACGGAAATATGATTTTTTTAATTAAATACTAAATAAGATTTGTAACAGTAACTCAACAAGAAAAAGTTGTTCAACCTTTTTTGTAGCCCACTCAATTTCCTTTAAGAATCTGTATCTATCTTTGTTGTACATGGATATTTGCATTTTTAACAATTTTTGAGAGAAAAAATGGGAAAACGAAAAAATATGCTAATTTTTGAAGATAGAATACTAGAAAACAGCTAGTCTGAGAAAATTTTGGTCAATGCAAATGAATTCGATTTCCTTCAAAAATATGTTCGGGTAAATGGTGTCTTACAACAATGGTTTGTCGTTTTTATACCAAATATGGGGTAAAGTCGGTAAAATCTAAACTAGCGATGATAGACCTCTAGACTTTAATTTAAAAATCTGAAAAAATTACAGTATTTTTTTTTCACCTTTCTTAAAAAGAAAATCAATATAATTTTTTAAAAAAACGAAATTTTGAATTGTTGGCCCAGTCTAACATACTATGTATAAGTCGTAGCGAAAACGGCGGAACCATCTTTGAAAAGCACCGATTCAGTTATAGTTTTTGCCAACCAATCGATTCCAGGAAACTTAGATTTCTTAATATAGATTTGTGATCTTTGGACTCGAGGGAATGTTTTGCATACCATTCTAACAAATTTGGGAGTATAAAGTAAATAAAAAAATGTTTGGGATAGAGTACTCTGACAGTAAGTAAACAAATCGAAGGTAGGATTAGGTGGTCCAGTCGTCCAATTTCGAACGGTCTACCTGTCAAAAAAGCTGCCGCTAACTTTAGGTACCTATGTTATCTATGCTGCGGCATGGGGCTCTGTCGTAGTCGACCGTTTCATATCCCCCTTTCACATACTTTCAGGCTGCCGAACGGTCTCATCTCAGTAGGCAGCCTACGAACTAGTTATATAAATTTTCCACATGAATAAAAACCAAGCCTCGGAGCCCTGCACGGGTAAAGATGCTGCCTCTGGCACAGGCGTTAAAAAGGCCAATACTTATAAAACCCTGCCACAATCGGGAACCGCTAAGGTGGCACCGATCAGGCCTGCACGGCCTCAAACCACTTTTCGGCCACCTGCGCAAGCTAGCAGCAGTAGGACCAAACCCCCTGAGGGCAAGTCCGAACCTGTAACAGCCGGCAAAGCTAGCCCCACTGAGGGAAAGCAACTCCCGGCTGAGCAAACGCAGGTGGCCCGTCTTACGGGCACCTCTGCTCAGCATGTGGCGGAAACCAACACCGGGTCCTCCACGGACAGAGTGAATGCCCCTGCCCATGCAAAACAAACTCGTGGCAAGTCGGCTGACCCCCTAGAGGGTTCTAAGGCAAGCAAACGAGTCCCCCTCTCAGTCCGCAATCAGCGGAATCTACGCAATGCCGCCAAAATTGTAGAGAGACTGGGCAAGTCTCCCAGCGATAAGCTGACGGCAGAACAAAAAAGCTCTCTGGTCTGGGCCAGGAAAATCATTGCGGAAAAATCATCGCGTAACACCGCAACCAATCCTGCCAATACGGCGCCAACCGGGTCGGATGGGCCAGCCCTTGAAAGGCAGCGGTCGATAGTAAACGCCTCGAGCGTTCCTAAAAGGCATAGGCCCATAACCTCTGCCCCTTCTCCACCTGCCCTAACAAACCCGTTCAACGAGGTTGCCAAGGGCAACATCACGCTGGCGGTTTTGAACCGCGGCCATCCGGATGGAAACATTACCCCGGACAATTGGAAGGATGTCCTGAACGGCCTTCTCAGGCAGTTCAAGGACATTATGGACAAGAACCCGGGTGCTGCTCCCATTATCCGCGATGCCGGCTGGTATCAGGGCAGGATTAAACTAGTTTCCTGCGCAGACGAGCGCTCTTGCCGTCTGTACACACTCGCCACAGCTTCGGTGGGGGAGCTGTGGCTCGGGGCTAAGCTGGATGCCGTCAGTTTGGAAGAAATTCCAAACAGACCGAGAGCTTGGGCCTGGGTCCCAGACGAGCTGGCGGAGCCTGGCGAGATTCTGGGTACCATCGCGCAAAGCAACCCGGGACTACCTTCAAGCGATTGGAGGACAGTCCGCGTGGGCGAGACAAGGGAGAAGCAACGCTATGTCGGTTTCGTCATTAGCGAGGCGTCTCTCCGTTGGCTTGCTAAATGTGATGGAGTGTTAAGCTACGGCTTCTACTCCATCACCTTGAAAGTCAAGCGCGTGGACTGCGGAGGCAGCCACTTTATCATACATACATACATATGTTATCTTCGACTATGATTACGCCCCATTGATTTCAATAAAGTGTTGGATCAACTGATATACTCGTATACATATGGTTATGGTGCGGCCATCTATGGACGCGAACCTTTTGTCAACGGACAAAGATATTCATATCAAAATCTAAACATCTGGCGGCCGCCGTGGTGTAGCGGTTAAGTGTTCGGCCTTCTACACCAAGTCGTGCCGGTTCGATGCCCGGCAAAAGTAACATCAAAAATTATTTAGAAAAATAATTTTTCTAAACGGGGTCGCCCCTCGGCAGTAGTTTGGCAAACTCTCCGGGTGTATTTCTGCCATGAGAAGCTTCTCAGCAAAAAATTAATTTTCTTTGCAAGTGCCGTTCGGAGTCGGCAAAAAACTGTAGGTCCCGCCAACTTGTAGGAAAAACTCAAAAAGCAACACACCACAAGTTGGAAAGAGAAGCTCGGCAAAAATCTCGTTAGAGGTTATGATAACCTGTTGGTATATCACCGCCAATAGTTTTTGTTTTTACACAATTGTACGACTTATTAGGTTTGTTTATTGAGCTGCTCTAGCTTACGCCAGGTTGAGATATTTCCAAAAATTGTGTTTCATGAACACTTTTCTTGCTCTAGGTTGCCCTATCTTTTGTTTCATGAGTATGCTCAAAACAAAACTATGGTAATCCAGATCACAAATTTTTGCTCTAGCTTTTTTTATGGAGTAAGTTAGGGCAGTGAAGCAATTACCAGTCAGGAAAAAATAAATATTTGAAAACTTAAAAAAAAAAACTAGCTTGCAAGAAAGCAATGTATACGTGCATTTGCATTAATTTTGAGGATTAAAAAAAAAAAGCAAAAAAAAAGAAATTATCGAGATTCAAGTGTTTCATGACATTTCGGCTCTGAGTTTCTCTTTTTCAATTTTGACAGCTTCCCTTTTCTGCTCTGCTTTACCTACTCTGAACTTTTTTTTTTGGTCAGTAAACAGATCTAATAAAAGTATCTAAAAAAATAAAGAATTCAACACTTCTAATACAATTGGGCATATACGGAAAATAAGGATAAACTGAAAATTTCTTGAAAAAACTTTTGGTACTTGTCTCCTTTAGCACCCAACTGCCAAAAATCCTGACGTCAAAACATGTTTTTGAGCCCTCTTGCATAATTTTAGATAATTATTTAGCAGTTGGGGGCTAAAGGAAACAAATACCAAACTTTTTGGCTATTTTCTACACTTGACAAAGTTATATTGTTAAAAAATGCGAAGACATTTATCGGCTAGATTCGCCATAGGTTGGAAAGGGATAAAAAAAAGAAAAAAAATCAAAAAAAAAAAAAAACAACTAAAATAAATCAAATAACTTTATTAGCACAAACTGGGTCGATGGGACTTTTTCAGTTTTCTAGTTTTCTAATTTTAGCTAATTATTTAGCAGTTGGGGGCTAAAGGAAACAAATACCAAACTTTTTGGCTATTTTCTACACTTGGCAAAGTTATATTGTTAAAAAATGCGAAGAAATTTATCGGCTAGATTCGCTATAGGTTGGAAAGGGATAAAAAAAAGAATAAAATTAAAAAAAAAAAAAACAACTAAAATAAATCAAATAACTTTATTAGCACAAACTGGGTCGATGGGACTTTTTCAGTTTTCTAGTATTTTTTGATATTATGCATGGAGAAAAGGTGGCTCTAGCTTGAGGCTTTACAAAAATAACTATTTTCATTGTCGATGGGGAACTTCGTGACAAAGAAACGGTAAAAGAAGATTTTTCTACGCATTCTTAAGTTTTCGAGATAAATCCTGAAAAGTCCATACGTGGCATATATGAGGAGCTTCAAACCAAAACGCAATAAATATATACTGAATTAGTGTACACTTATTGCGTTTTGGTTTGAAGCTCCTCATATGTATTTTCATATAATTTCCAGAGCTAATTTTGCAATTGTGATATCTAAGAACTGGTAACTCTTAGAGAAAAAGGGCTAGGACCATATTTGTAGAGAATTTCCAACTTACCGTTTTCGAGAATAGTCCGAAAAACCTAAAATTTTGACCTTTGACCCCGAAACCCTTTTTTAGCACACATGAGGACTTTTGAAGTCTTCTTTCTGACGGCGCACATTAGCACATCAGGGGTGTAAAAGTAGGTCGCCTCCCAGTTGGTGCACCCTGGGTAACGCTAAATGACCTACATAGCCTACACGGCTAGTTTCTTGTATTGCCGGTTCTACGAGAACGGTACCAGTACTTGTGCTGTACCCATCGTGCCGAAACGACCCGGGCCGTTTTCTTATATCGACCCGGCCAAGACCAATACACTCGGGGTGACCCTGTCTGACATTTAGGCAGGGCTACACCTCGCTACAACAACAACAACAAGCTCTGTACCGCTGTTGGCGGCCGTGTTGTAGTGGTAGTGTGTTCGGCCCATGATATAAATACTATAGGCAAAACCGTTCTCTTTTGATTTTGTTTTGACGTTTTTAAGCAATATAAAATGTGTCAGTATATAAGTCAAATAGAAAAAAAAAAATAGAAAAAATTTAAAATAAGAAAAATTTGAAAAAAATCAAAAAAATATTTTCCAATTTACACTGCACGTTTAGGTGGACGCTTGGACATTATAAAATGGCAGGAAATGAGAGGGTAGATTAGCCTGCTAAAGAGCACATTCGCTCCGCTTTTACAGTCCTTATTTTTAACAATTCTAGCAATAGTGCGTTTCTACGTACTGCCGGTTCTGCGAGAAAGGTACATGTGCTTGCGCAGTACCCTTCGTACCGAAACGACCCAGGTTGTATTTTTTTTATATTACAGCCTGGCCAAGAGCAGTAAACCCGAAGTGACCCTGTCTAACGTGTCACGATTCCTCCCCCTAGGGGTCGTGCATATATGACATCACGCGATTTTTGGTAGTTTTTGACCCCCTCCCCCCATGTCACACCCAGTCACAAACTCCAGACCTCCTCCTCGAACGTCACATCACATCCTTAATAAATATAAATTCAATATTTATTTGACATAAAACAAGGTCCGAACCGATTAAAATAACGTTCCGGTTTCGGTTTCGGTTTTGCAACGTGTTTCGGTTTCGGTTCCGGTTTCGTTCTTCAACATTTATTTCGGTTTCGGTTACGGTTTCGTTCCGGTTTCGGTTTCCAAATAAAAACACGAACAAAACAAAATTTTACTACTAAAATACTCAAGTACCTATGTAGCTTCGAAATAGGTCTGTATTTTCAAACTTTTCTCCTGCGGTCATGATGAAATTTCTACAATATAATAATACATTTTATTAACGCTAGTTATGCATGGATGAAATTTCTGCAAAACGAATTCCTAAAATTAACTCTACTGTTTTATAAGAAAAATATTAGAATGGAAGCTAAATTAAATGTTAAAATCGTATTTTCAAACTTTTCTCCTGCGGCCATGATGAAATTTCTACACTTCATTCAACTATAGTCAAACTTCCCTTTTCAGAATTTTTATACTGAGGTCAAAACGTGTCTTTGTAACCTTGCTCGACAATCTTCCATGAAAGTTTTCAGGGTACCTATTTGTAAAAGAAAATACCTATGTGCCCAGTAAAAGAAGTGGTACATTAAAAAAATTCAAAACCGTTTGGAACCGGTTCCATCTTTTGAAACGGTTTCGGTTTCGTTCTTCTTCAGATCAAAATAACGGTTACGGTTTCGGTTTCGGTTTTGAAAAATGAATCGGTTTTAATCGGTTACGGTTACGGTTTCGGTTTCGGTTTCGGTTTTAGTCCTTGACATAAAATCTGATACATATTTAGAATATTTATATTAATTATTAAATAATATTTGCCAATCGAAAGAATGAAAACATAACATGCCAAATTTTAAAACGTTCATGGAGGTTGCACGCTAGAAAACATGCAAAAAATAACGTGACATCACGTAAGTGCTACTCCCCCCTCCCCCATGTCACACTTCGTCACAAAACGCAGAAAAGAACTGAAAGCTAGTAGAATGCGTATTTTTGGAGTTATTAACATCAATATTAGCACACGCTAATAAATTATTTTTTTTTTTAATTTTTGACAAATATCAGCACAGAATTTCAATGAAAACAATTAAAAAACATTGAAACAAAAACAATCAATGAATGGAAAGTAATGTAACTATGTATTCTAATTATTATTCATAAAACGTTTATTTTGATATAACAATGTCAACATATGCACATTCTGAGGAAGCAAGCAGTTTCTCAATGCAGTAACGATATTTCCCGCACTAGAAAATGTTCGTTCAGATTCTGCTGAAGTAGCAGGAATACACAAATGTTGTTTGGCAATCTCAAAAAGCTTAGGATAAATCCCAGAATGATTTGTCCACCATACAAGGGGATTTATATTATGGTCAATCTGAAATTTGAAAAAAAAAAAGTAGTGGCAGCTTTGCCTCCTAGGGTTGCCTCTAGCGGCAAGCGTTATTAACATGGGTTTTCTGCCAGTTACCGAACAGTGTCTACCCAATGGCTGGTCGAGTTTAATTCTAGATTTATTTAACATGTCTCAAGTCTCGACTTAGAAAAGGTCAAAATACACACTTCAAATACGCAAATTGGAACAACTTTTGGATGGGGCTTAGATGTACGGTTTTCTTGAAATCTTTCTATAACATTAACTATGGGTGTGTTCGAGCCGCTCAATATTACTGCAGTATTGCAGCCATGTTACTTTATTGATGCCCTGAAGTTGATACTTAGGTGATAATATGCTGCAATGATTGCATATTTTATTTTCATGTTGCGAATGATGAGCTTGTGATGAGCAACATGTTGTCAACATTTTATTAACCCTGCAGCCATAATATACGTCTTCGAGGCATATCGACTTGTTTCTTGTTTATCTCCCTCTCGCAATTACTCGCATATTAGTCGCCTCTTACGACCGGTATGCCTACCTCGGGCATATTCTAAACCCCTAACCCGCAGGGCTTAAGAATGAGAATAAGCTAACTCATACTTGCATTTATCTCCGTCGTTACTCACAGCTTGGCAGTGATGGTTGATTTTGCAGAGTAGGTTTCGTATTTCATGAAATATGGATATAACATACGCCTGAGAGACGTATCGTTATGAATTAAGGGGTAAAAAATAACGTTATGAAAGCAGGGTTAAACGAAAGCGCGAAATTTTGCCGAAGAACATGAGCCTCTGTCATAAAAAGTAGCACTGCTACAACCAACACGGCTCGAACACACCCCATATTTTTTTTGCGGGACGCTACTGGAATAATTTTTAAAAATTTTTGACAAGCGGCCAATACAGACTTACTCACATAAAAAAATTCTCACACCAAACCCTGTAGGGAATTCATATAACTCCAAGTCAACTATTAGTTCTTTATTTTTCAGTGTTCATAGCACTTTTATTAGAGCGTCTCGGGCTTACAGGCAAAAAAAAACCGGCCGTACCTCCGCTCATACGAAGTGTTTTTGGAAAAATTGAAAAAAAAAAAAAAAATTTTGTGGCAACCCTAGATGTCATTGTACATTTTTCTTCAAATCTTTGCCATTTGTTGTCGGATTTTAAAGTTTGACACATCAATTTTTTTGTTTCAAAGGGGAGGTTTTTTCCCAAGAAAGTTCATTGAGCTCATGCCTCGACTGAGATGGAAACAACAGGTGGAGGATGACTTGAACTCCCTTGGGGTTTCCAATCGGCGTCAGTTATCACTAAAAAGGAATGACTGGCGTGCTTTGATACGAAACGGCCAAAATCGCCTAGGCGGTTAAGCGTCATTATGACGCAAGCCAAGATTAGAATTTCAGATAAAAAAAGTATCTTTTTTAAGTTAGCTTTTGATTTCATTGAAAATTTGTATGATGTCAGCATTGATCTGGCTTAGAACATCGGTTTCGACCTTATCTGAGGCCTGGACAGCTACGTATGAATGCATGATAAAACCAAACCAAAAACGTAAATAAATTATTATTAATATCTCATAATTAAATTTGATTAGTTAACTAAAACAAGTACTTATATGTATAGAAATCTGTAGACATTTCTATTAGAGAAAAGGTTTCGAGAAAGCAATTGCTTTTTTTATTAATTTATACCAATGGTACTATGAACAGCTAGGATGAAAATGGTGAACTAATAGTTGACTTGGAGTTATATGAATTCCCTACAGGGTTTGGAGACAGAATTTATTTATGTAAGGCCGTGTGCTAATTGAAAACATTTTTCGTCAGAGTAAAATGAGGTGAACAAATTTCCTATGGTGAACGAATATTTGCCATTTTGCTGTGCCAAACGAAACGTTAAATTATGACAGTAGTAAATTTTGACGTATGGAAAAAGCACGTGCAAAAGCAGATGCTTTGTGAATCAATTCTCATTTTACGTGTTTTTCATGCATTTATATTGCGTATTATTCGCATTATATTATATTTTAGTGTTAAATAACGCATGTGAACATAAATTTATGTGAAATAACGATAACTGTCAGAATTTAACATCGCTCTGTCAAAATTTGCTTTTTTAAACCGTTTGGCACACAGCCTAAATATGTAATTCTGTCACAAATATTATACGAATGAAAAAAAAACATGGCCGCTTGTCAAAAATTTGAAAAATTATTTCAGTAGCGTCCCGTATAAAAAATATGGGGTGTGTTGAATAAAATGTTGACAATCTGTTGCTCATCATTCGCTACATAAAAACAAAGTATGCAATTATTGTTGCATATTGGGGTCTATCAGCTATTCCGACGGAGCTCCCGGCGGGAGAAAATGTAACAGATCTTGAGAGAATTCAAACGATTTTAGGGGAATTTGGCGGAATGTTATCTTTATCGACTCTATTACTTTCATTCCTGCCGGGAGCTCCGCCGGAATAGCTGATAGACCCCATTATCACTTAAGTATCAGTATCAGAGCATCAATAAAGTAACTTGACTGCAATACTGCAGTAATATTGATAATAATATTGCTTTTAATCACTTGAAAAATACGCATTACACTAGCTTTCAGTTCTTTTCTTATACACAACGATATTTTCGACATGCAATTTAACAGTGGGAGTAGTTGCCCCACCAACCCCCATCTGTACATGCCAGTTTATTGAATTTTTTTTGTATAATTGCTTACATTGAAATTCTGTGCTCCTGATACTTGTCAAATATTAAAAACAACTTATTAGCGTGTGCCTTAAAATTTATAAAATATTTATTGAATCACCAATTTCGAAAAGCGCTAATTCCAGAAATTTTACGAGCATGTTTTTAATTATTATGCGTTCCAAATAATTTCCAGTGACTTTTATATTAAAAAACCACATCAGCTTTTAAAAGGGAAGTTATACAATCTTAAATTGGATTAAAAGCTCGTGTTTCAATCATCTCCTGTATTTTAACTCGGCCTGACATAACAGCAGCATTGGAGAGCGCTTAGCAGCGCATGAAACAAAAAACAATTTGAAAAGTTTGTTACAAATCTTAAAGTTTTCAAACAAAAACCAAGACACTAGAGTGGCAGGTGCTTATAATTTCTCACATGTCAAATTTGATTTATTTTCATTGGATATCTTTCATTTGCCAGCAGAAGCAATTTTGCTACAAAAAAAATAAATTCTCAAGCTTAATAATTCCACTAGAAAGTATGGATCATTTTTTGGCACTCTAATGTTCCCGTATATTTTTGGTAATACATCGAAAACGCTCTATGTAAGGTTTGTAATTTTTGAGTTCTTTGGAAAATTAGGTGTATTTAAATGTACTTTTACATTTCTTTTGCCCCACGAATCAATCTTTCAACTATCTTTTTTCAAACGGCGAAGTAGAATAAGAGAAACATGCATTCATTGCGCACTTAAATCCAAAGGAATAATATTGACATAGAATGTTTTGCAGCATGAAAAAAGAATTGCTATAATAATATTGCTACAAACATACATACATTTTTCAAAATTTAATTTTTGTATATCTACCTACACAAATATTCTGTGCTCCTGTTACATTTTTTTAAATTTCAAAGAAATGAAGCAAATAAATTGGCGAAAATGGCAGATACCACTTAAACCTGCATGCGAATTACAGTAGAAATTTACCGCCTTATTACTCGGGTCTTCAGACCAGTAATCGACTAGTTGTTGTTGTTGTTGTTGTTGTAACGAGCAAAAGCAACTATTCGACTAGTCGATTAGTGATAATCGAATATTTTTTGAAACGACTAGTCGAAATCGATTATTCGACTAGTCGATTATCAAGAGCCCTATAATCTATCCTCTACTATAATACCCATGAAACCCTGAGTAAAATATAGTTATAGGTTTAACAAAACCTTGCGTTCATTGCTAATTCAACGGATACAATACTTGACACTGCTATAATATTTGCGCTACTGTATGTATGTATATATATAAAGCCGAGTAGGTACATATATCTCATAACACATACGCATTGTTGTTGTTGTAGCAAAAACATATTTGCCCCTCCTCCCCCATGAACCGCCGAGCAAAAAATTGTGATTCATAGCCATTGCTGCCGTTGTCAAACAATGAATATTTATATAAAAGCGTGTAAGTACCTATGTACAAAGAAAAGTTAAGATAAAAAGAAAGGCCAGGAACAAGTTTGAATTAATAGCATAGAAGTTTGTGCTTACCACGTAGTATGTAGGTACAAAGAAGCGGTCAATTACACGTATGAATGTTTAAATATACACAATCATAACGAAATTTCATATTGCTTTGTTTTTATTAGTGTTTTGAGTAGTTACTACTTTGGTATCGATACTTTTAAGCATCGGGTACTTTCAAGGTATCGGGTACTTTTTGTCAAGTTCTGCTGGTAGGTCTATATTTTACAACAACCATTTTGGAAACTTCAAAGCCTCCACTTTAAGAATATGTAAAGGTTTTTGAAATAAATTTAAAAAAAGGAAAAATTTCTTTGAAAAAGGTCCCATTTCCCTATACAAAATGTATGGGAAAAGTGAAAAAGTTACAAAGCAAATTTTGTTGCGAGGCTTATTTTCTCATTAATACCTTAATTTTCAAGGGGTAAGACCGAAAAAAAAACAATTTTTTTATTTGAATCACCCTAATGTACCCGAGAATTAGTTTGTATGCAACTACAAACCGGTTTGGTAGGACCTTAGTATTCTTGAATTTATGTTCATTTACCCAATTTAATTTTATAGTTATAAATCTCACATCGAAACTGAATTGCTTTAAAATAATTTATTTTTTAATATACATGTTCAAAATGTGTGTATGAATTACTAAAATATACATGTATGTACAATATATTTTTTTTTGTTACCTTTATTGTATTTACCTATATAACTTAATACCACCTCATTACGTCAAACGTTTTTAATAAAAAGTATGTTTTTATAATTAAAAATTATTAGTCACCACATAAAACTCGTGGAATTTGTATCTAGTACATTTTCTGTATCGAGTACATTTTCGGTATTGAGTACTTCGTATTACTAAAGCGGGAAGCAGAATCAGTCCGCCAATACGTCAGTTGCGTGACGTACGTCAATTTTAGAGCAAATTCTACTTTGACGTATCCGTCGTATCTGGCGTTACGCATACAAACACCCGCAGTCTACTTGGCTGTCAGTTGTTTCGACGTACTGACGGATTGATTCTGCTGAACGCTTAAGTAGTAATTACTACTTAGACACTGAGTACATTTCGGGTATTAAGTACTAATAGTAGTAGTAGTAATAGTCAGTATCGATACTTTTAAGAATCGGGTACTGTCGATATGTACTTTTCAGCATCGAGTACTGAGTACTTTTGGAATCGATACTGCCCAACACTAGTTTTTATTGTTAAAGCGTTCAGCAGAATCAATCCGTCAGTTCGTCGAAATAACTGACAGCAAAGTAGACTGCGGGTGTTTGTATGCGTAACGCCAGATACGACGGATACGTCAAAGTAGAATTTGCTCTAAAATTGACGTACGTCACGCAACTGACGTATTGGCGGACTGATTCTGTTTCTCTCTCGCTTTATAGCTTTCGGCAGAATCAGTCCATCAATACGTCATGTACGTGACGTACGTCGTGACAAAACGTACGTGCCGCACAGGGATGGCACATAGCGATTGACGTACGTCATGTTGAAGTACACAGATATGTCAACAAAGTAATTGGCGCAAAACGAAAATTATTTTAAAAAAAATATAAAAAATTCAAAATTTCGGTTAAAAACATGGAAAATATACAAGTAATACTTGTTATAGTGATGCTAATAGAAGCAATGGAGCTTTTCAGGCGGCTACACAACCGCAGATGGTGGGTACGTCCATCTTTACAGGACAGGAACATCCACGGCTTTTTTTATGTGAATTTTGCATTCCCTGAGGAGTTCAGAATTAATATTAGAATGGAGAAGACCATATTTGATCTACTGCTGAACCTTTTTAGGGAAAAACTAACCAAGCATTCAAACCGCAAATCTATAAATAAAAACATAAATCGGCAACTACTTTGGTTAAATTTGCTTTTTCACAAACGCCTTGTCAAATTGGCGGTAAAATTGATTTTGACATTTGTCACGCAGCAGCCGTTCCGTCAAAATAGAAAATTGGCAAAGGATACCGGATCCGTTGACTGATACTTTGTCAATCTATCGTTTTACATGCAAAATACACACATCCTACTCGGCTGTCAGTTTCTTCTTTTTCCGGCAAGTACGGGACGGACTGATTCTGCCGAAAGCTTAAATTGTTTAGCAGCGCTTAACAGGTGGTGGTACCTTTTGAGGCAATGAATATGCGCCAAGTGGTACACACCTTTGAGCATAGTGTATCAATACAAGTGTGAACTGTAGCTTTGACAGAAATGTCAAAACACACTTCCACGTCAAATCACAAATGTCAAAACACACATCCATGTCAAAAATCTGGGTTGCTATTGTTGTTTTCGTTGCGATCGGGTTGTGTGCAGCACCGAATATCAATGAAACAGGGTTCTTGTTTGCACAAAAGTGTTGCTGTGTTGCATAACTTTTTCACTCCAGTTTCTAGGGCAACTTTTAAGCGAATCTTTCAGTTTATACTTTATATCAAAGAAACTAGTAAATTTTATTTATTTTACAGAAAAATTTTGAGGTAAGCATCTTCGAAATGAGAAATTTGACAGAAAATGAAAACAAACGTTTTTTTTGGAAACATGTACATATATATGTACGATGTTTTTAGATAGATTTACTATCAATACATATCTTAGCACAAAGAAGGCTTCAAACCCCAAAATTTGGTATTTGTTTCCTTTAGGGGTCAACTCCTAATAAATTAGCTAGAATTATGGAATATAGCTCAAAATACGGGGTTTGGCCTCAGGATCACGAATCCGGAAGCGCTTTTTTAATATTTTGCTTCTCTGAAGAGAATCCGCCCCAATTTTGGTACCGGACCCGGGTAAATTTTCGGTTTTTTGACCATAACTTTCCAGACAAAAAAAAATTTTAAAGCGCTTCCGGATTCGTGATCCTCAGGCCAAAACCCGTATTTTAGCTATCTTCTATAATTCTAGCTAATTTATTAGGAGCTGACCCCTAAAGGAAACAAATACCAAATTTTGGGGTTTGAAGCTAATTATTAGCAGTTGTTTGTTATTTGTTTAATAAAAAATAGTGAGCAGACTTGAAAGAGTTATTCTAACTAATAATTTTATATAATTCGCTGTTATTTATGTTAAAAAAATTAAATTTCTAAGTTTTAGCAAACTACATTTTTATGCAACCTCTACTAATTTTTTATACCAAATCGAATGCAACTCGGCGCAAAATGATGCTCTTTTTCCAAAAAAAACAACTCTGATGAACAGGTGTTAAACTCATTTTGGAATTTTGACGTCTATGCAGAAGAGTTTACACTTGTATTGGTACACTATGCCTTTGAGTGATGACAAACCGCCAGCAACACTTGAATATTAACAAATACAATCGGCGAAACACAATCATTCGCCCATTATTGATTATTTATATTTTATTTTATTGCACATACTCCTTCACTCTGTAAATATGTACATATGTAGGTACATTAGTACTCGTAACATAAGTGCAATCCTAAAACAACATTGACCTTCCCACATTACCAAGGAAATTTTGGTATTTGTTTCCTTTATAGGGGGCAACTGCTAATAAATTAATAAAATACCGCCACGGCGCGAATTTTTTTTGCACGTTTTTAGCGACAGCCTAATAAAATTACAACAACCACATGAAAACTTGAAACTTTGATTGCAAATATCTCTTCAGAGAAGCAAAATATAAAAAAAATCGCTTCCGGATTCGTGATCCTGAAGCCGATCCCCGTCTTTGAAGCTATATCACATAAATTTAGTTAATTTATTAGCAGTTGACCCCTAAATGAAACAAATACCCTGATTTTGCACATGGATGCGTTGAATTTAGATATGTATGTCCATGTTTCTGAGCAAGTGGCCCCACCCGCACAACTTAATTGTGCTAGACTAACAAATAGATTCATCATAAAACATTACTCACCTCTTTATTGCCGGACATGCCGCTAATGTATACTTTTAAGACCATTTTGTAAGAGAGCTAATTAATCGCAAATATTTTTCGGTATTTTTCCAACTTTCTTCGACGTCCACTTGTCTACTTACGGTCGTTGTTATAATCTCGACTGTAACAGCGTCTCTTTCACTTTTCACCGTTGCAATTTATTCGGCTTCAACAATACTACAAATTAAATTTTGTATGTGATTTTTTATTTGCTAATGTTGAATAAAAATAACAAATTTAATTTTTTATGGGATTTTTTATTTGCTGATGTTGAAAATTTCTGTGTGAGTTGTTGTTGATTGTGAATTGTAACAGCTGTTCCCATCCGAAAAACTAAAAATACTGGCTGCGCGAACCATGGGCTGCGCGAGTGTTAAGCCCTATATACACTTATTTTTGAGCGTGAACGTGGGTGATCGTGAACAATTTTCTTTTGTGTAATATGTTGATATTACTCCACTTTTCCAATAAAAATCATCCGTAAGTGGATAAACAACTAAAATATCTTTGATATTACTGCATTTAAACTTAAGTGAAAGTGTTAAATATGCTTTGAAATGCTTATTTTACTATCTCACAGTGAATTGTGTGCGAACGCAAAGGGACACAAACCCTTCGCCAGTGAGTGTTGAAATTTGGAAATTACCACGCCAAACTGTGATTTTTTTTTTACATTTTTTGGAGAGTTGAAGTCATTTGACAGATGTGCGTGAACGCACAAAAGAATTGATTTGGAATTCTTTTCCTTTGCGTACGCAATAGAAAGTCTCCACTCATTCACGCTCACGTTCACACGGAACTGTATGAGGGTCTTTAAGGGTCGAATACATAAAGCTTTGTTAACCTCGCCTGACATTTGCTACCTCAAAACTTTGCGTCCAACTTCAGAGATATGCTACAATGAACGCCTTGACGCTTCTCTTTTATACATTTGTTTTCGTTATTTTTTCTTTGCATTCGTAGTGTTTTAGTTAATTTATCAATTTAATGGAGAAAAAATGAATTAATTATTATTGTCTCCAACATTTTATTCTTTAATTGAAGCAAAGTCATCAACAACTGATTGTCAAAGCAAGCAAAATTTGAGAGTTTGCCAAATTTCAACCTCGCTTCAACTTTGAGGTCTCCAATTTGCCATGCTTGGTTTAAATACGTATGCTGAACTTTTCTGTCAAAGTCAAAGTTTGAGGTAAAGCCAAAATAAAGTTTTATGTAACTGACCCAATTGAAATTTGGCAAACTCTCAAATTTTGCTTGCTTTGCTTGCTTTGACAATCATGGGTCAGTTACATAAAACTTTATTTTGGCTTTACCTCAAACTTTGACTTTGACAGAAAAGTTCAGTATACGTATTTAAACGAAGCATGGCAAATTGGAGACCTCAAAGTTGAAGCGAGGTTGAAATTTGGCAAACTCTCAAATTTTGCTTGCTTTGCTTGCTTTGACAATCAGATGTTGATGACTTTGCTTCAATTAAAGAATAAAATGTTGGAGAAAATAATAATTAATTAATTTTTTCTCTATTAAATTAATAAATTAACTAAAACACTCTGAATGCAAGGAAATAAATAACGAAAACAAATGCATAAAAGAGAAGCGTCAAGGCGTTCATTGTAGCATACCTCTGAAGTTCGACGCAAAGTTTTGAGGTAGCAAATGTCAGGCGAGGTTAACAAAGCTTTATGTATTCGACCCTTCAGAGGTTGATGACTTTGCTTTAATTAAAGAATAAAATATTGGAGAAAATAATAATTAATTAATTTTTTCTCTATTAAATTAATAAATTAACCAGAACACTCTGAATGCAAGGAAAAAAATAACGAAAACAGATACATAAAAGAGAAGCGTCAAGGCGTTCATTGTAGCATACCTCTGAAGTTGGACGCAAAGTTTTGAAGTAGCAAATGTCAGGCGAGGTTAACAAAGCTTTATGGGTCAGTTACATAAAACTTTATTTTGGCTTTACCTCAAACTTTGACTTTGACAGAAAAGTTCAGTATACGTATTTAAACCAAGTATGGCAAATTGGAGACCTCAAAGTTAAAGCGAGGTTGAAATTTGGCAAACTCTAAAATTTTGCTTCCTTTGCTTGCTTTGACAATCAGATGTTGATGACTTTGCTTCAATTAAAGAATAAAATGTCGGAGAAAATAATAATTAATTCATTTTTTCTCTATTAAATTAATATAATAACCAAAAAACTCTGAAAACAAAGAAATAAATAACGAAAACAAATGTATAAAAGAGAAGCGTCAAGGCGTTCACTGTAGCATACCTCTGAAGTTGGACGCAAAGTTTTGAGGTAGCAAATGTCAGGCGAGGTTAACAAAGCTTTATGTATTCGACCCTTTATGTATTCGACCCTTTAAGGGTGGTTCGAAAAAATTGGGTGAAAATGACCAGAATAGCTCACCAGTATTTTTCGTGTGAGATAATGACAGCTGAATATTTGAAAGCATGATGTCATACCTTACATCCGTACTGACGCGATGCAAGGACGTTATATCCATATTGAAAATTTAGCATGAAAAATTCGATCCATATCGCAAAATATTAAGTTATTTTGGTATTTGTCTACTTTAGGTATCAACTGCCAATAAATTAATTATGGGAGAGGGCTCAAAAAACGTGTTTTGGCCTCAGGATCACTAATCCGGAAGCGTTTTTTTAAATTTTTTGTTCTAGTGAAAAGTTATGGTCAAAAAACCGAAAGATGACACGGGTCTGATCCTGATTTGGGGGCGAGATCCATGGTATTTGTGTGCAGAACACCTTTCTGTGTTGGCGACCTTCGGCCGCGCTTATAAAAAAAAAACAGCCCTGGGCTACGCCATGCCAAAGCCTGACGTGTGACATATTTGCAATCAAAGTTGCAAGTTTTCATGTGATGTTGTAATCACATTTGGCCACCGCCATGCCTGCGTAGCTTTTAGGGACGGCAACTTTGATTGCAAATATCTCTTCACAGAAGCAAATAATTAAAAAATCGCTTTCGGATTCTTGATCCTCAGGCCAAAACCTGTCTTTTGAGCCCTCTCCCTGGATATTACCTCCATGGACGTTACATACGTATTAACCGTATAGCACCAATTTGTGATCCATCTGCGATCCATCAGTGCGAGTTGGCAAAGCGGATATATTATTTGATACTCCATTGCCTTTACTTATTTTTTATTCAAACAGATAATAAACAAATTTGTGATATGTAATTTATTTAATCATTTTAAGCCAAAAACCATACAAATTACAATAAAAATCACTTTTATCCATATTGGATGTGTAGCATCAATTTGCGATCCATCAGTACGAATCGC
Organism: Campiglossa producta; assembly: GCA_964058755.1. Classification (NCBI taxonomy): domain Eukaryota; kingdom Metazoa; phylum Arthropoda; class Insecta; order Diptera; family Tephritidae; genus Campiglossa; species Campiglossa producta. Next base: position 52,516,614 of record CAXKVI010000002.1, read on the forward strand.
GATCCATGGATGTTCAGTATGGATGTAAGGTGTGACAGTACTTAAACACGGAGAAATTGCCAATCAACTGATTAGAACTTTCTATATGCAGTGCCTACCAGATGGAAATTTATCTGTTTTGTACAGAGCTGGGCACAAATCTTTATAGTACATTTACACTGCACCAAATTTTGCGAGAAACCCAAACGATTTTCGAATGCTATGTTTCCCTTTTTGTAAAAATTTTGCTTCGCTTTACGTTCCACAAACTTTGTATGAAAGTGGATCCTACAAAGATTTATGTAATTAAGCCCACGTAGCAACCAGGCCCATGCCTTCCCGTTTGCCCTTTTTCCCCTTCCATTAATGACGTCACGTTACAACTGCAACACTGCATTTCGGCCATCGGCCATCTTGAATACATCCATGGTTGCCGCCACAATACAGTTTTTTTTTTAATCAAACCAGCGGTAAAAGTATAGTATGGTGGCAATTCTGTGCCAACTTAAGTCCCGTTTACATCGCTTGATTTTTCATTCAATTTCATGTTGATTCTGAAAATTGACTCGTGTCAACTGGTCTTACAAAATTGCTTGCAACAAAATTGGTAGCCAGCCGACTTTTGATCAACTCAACATTCAACTTTTCTACGTTTGTTTACGAACTGACATTCGTAAATTTTTGTCAGATTTTGTTGACAAATTTTGTAATAAATTAAATAATTATAAATGAAATTTTTTCTTTTTTAGGCGATTTTTTACGCAAGAGCAGAGAAAAATCTGTGCGTTCATACCGTCCAACCAGACAAGTTCGTAAGGTGCTCCGTTAGGACTTCCGGCGCAGTGCACTCAACCTCCTAGGCTGTTCCCTTAGTACAAATTTCCTTCCCGGAGACTCCGTACTGACTGCTCGATCCCATTAGCACGCCTTCGAAAGAGCTATTCGCTCCTTTTGGAAGCATTTATTTGCCTAGAAAAGGTTGCCCGATATTTGTTTATCTGCTGGACAAGGCCTCTGTTTCCGTTGTTTCTGTTATTGTAACGAAGCCTAATCCTGCCCAGAAGTAACGTTTTTGTCCTTAATTGTCATACAACAAAAAGAGCAGTTACAATAGGGTTGGACACAACTGAAATTAACTTAAGAAGAGTAAGCTCCGAGGAGCAGTCGAATAAGTAGTTAGTGTCGTGAGGAGAAGTGGCGCATACCGTGGAGACTTTTGGAACCTTGGGATCAAAGCTCCATCGCCGTAGACTTCTAACTCCCTGTTTGCTTGCGGTCGTGAATAGGGTGGGAAGAATTTTGCGGAGGTATTATCAGGCTTCTTGTGGCTAAAAAACCGGAAGGAGTCGGGAGATAACTATGTACTTATTCTGTTGTTGTGAAACAAAATTTTCTTTTTCTATTTTTCGTTATTTTTTTTCAATGATGTAAACAACCGTCAAATAGTTTTCAAAAAAATTGATTAATGTAAACGGGTGGTCAACTCAATTTGGAATCGAAGGCACATGCGACGAAAATTGATTCCAAAATTGAACAATGTAAACAGGCCTTTATGACGTAGCAATAATCTGATTCTGTCAAAACTGGCTAATTCATTCTAACGGTATTGTTTTTGGCACAATCTCCTGTCTTTGGTTTATGGTACCAACTACTACAGATCACGCATTCCGACAACCGTGTATTTGTAATTTAATTTGAGAAAAATAATTATAAATAATAATAATTGTGAAATGGCGTTACGATTTTGAAAGTTTCAGTTGGCTTAACTAAAGCCTGGAATTTTAGCATACTAGTTTGTACTACTTGTAAAAGAATCAATTGAAAATAAGATTCGGTACTTGTAAATGAGAAAGTGTCACATGAAAATGAGAAAACAATATTTGAAAATGAGAAAGCGTCATTTGGAAATGAGAATAGTCAGTTGTAAATGCGAAAAGGTAGTTTGTAAATGAGAATAGTCACTTTTAAATGAGAAATCGTCATTTGAAATAAATTGGAAACAGTCAGTTGTATAATGTAAATATCAATTGAAAATGTGAAAGCGTAATTTGTAAATGCGAAACATATTTTATCCAGGTATTGTTTACTGCATATATACATATATGTATAATACATACATAAGTATATAGAAAAAGTATTGTGTGAAAAATGAACAAAGATATAACCAACGGACGTATTAAGCACCGATTGGCATGTCTTCGAATGAGATAGCCCTTCCGTGAAAAGATGATGCATGCTGAACTGCTCTGGCGCAGTCTCCCCCCGTTAACGTCCCCTTTGCGTCATCTACAAAATTTTCCAGATATTCGAGGCGTTGCTCCACAACACAAGGCCCGTTTGTGTGGGGTTTGGAACTACGCATGCCCCTTCACGTGTGTTTTAATTTTAACCCAAATGATCTCAATCGGATTGGGCATGGGGGAGTACGGTGCTAGACGCAGAACTTGCCCGCGGCCATTTGAGGCACCGCTGACTGCCGGTTCGATTCTTAAGTGACACGGAGCGTTGTCACACACCATAACCAAATAGTTCAGGCGGCTTCCTTGCTCCTTCCAACGCTGCAAAACGGTCCATATTCAAGCTGCACAGGCCTCCATCCTGAGGTGGATATGGCCTAGTACATAGTGCATAGACCATGGTTTCAGTAAAAACAATTTCTTTTGGCGTTATCCACGACATCATTAGAAAATTACAAGTGTGCTGCTTTTAAATAGATTCCTATTACTTTTACTCTATTTCTTATTTACAATTGACTCTTTCGCATTTACAATTGACTATTCGTATTTACAACTGACTATTCTCAATTACAAAAGACGCATTCTCATTTTCATATGACGCTTTCCCATTTACAAGTACATACCTAATCTCATTTACATGTGACACTTTAGCATTTACAACTGACTATTCTCATTAACAACTGACATTTTCTCAATTACATCTGACACTTTCTTTTTTCCAATTGACCAATCTCATTTACAATTGACAAATCTTATTTTCAAGTTACGCTTTCTCATTTACAAACTACCTTGTCCCATTTACAACTGACTATTCTCATTTTAAAGTGACGCTTTCTTATTTACACCTGGAAATGGTATAAACATCGCAAAACAATTTTACAAATACAGGTATAACCTTTAGAAATCTGCAATGATTTATAATTTTGAGTTTTATCCATATTAATCAAAGATAATCATTATGTGTTGATTTTCAGCATAATTATTACTTATTAATTTTTTTCATTTTGCTCAATCATAATTATTATTTTTGATTTTTTTAATTTTATATCATTCGTAATCATTTTCTTTGATTTTTATTTTTTTCGCGCAATATTTTCCCCAAAGTTGCTATGTTTGTGTGGGTTTGACATACCTTAAAACTGCAGCTTCATCTCCAAACAGTTTTAACTCCTCCATCATCTTTAAGCCGGCGAAAACGGAATTACTCATCAACTGTGTCGCCCTGTTGTTGTTGTTAACAACAAAACACTCCCCGAAGGTTTTGGGGAGTGATGCCGAAGTTGACAGTCCTTGGCCGGATATGACCCCGGTACGCTGCGGTGCTCCCTTGCGGTACTGCCCGACTGTCGTGGTAGCGATTTGGTATGACCAGTGGAACCTTCTAGGTCATGGCATCCCTCCATCCATGAGGAAGGAGAAGATTGGTAATGAGAGGCATCATATCCGCAGATCAACCATCGAGTTAGCACGTCAATTACCTATGTGCATATTAGTCGCCTCTTACGACCGGTATGCCTACCTCGGGCATATTCTAAACCCCTAACCCGCAGGGGTTACTGTGTCGCCCTCGATACACTCACTTTCTCAAAGTTATTTGGGTATACGTGGGCTTCTGTCAATTTCGGACAAATTTTATAGTTTTCGTTTTTTTTGTCCAAAGCGAAAAGTCTTTCCACCATAACCTTATTCGCTGCACCATCACTTGTTATTACATCCGACTTTTTTTTTAGTCAAACAAAAAGGGGATGTCACTCCCCTTATATGTATATATAGTGTTTTACTCGTGAAGGCGTAGCTTCTTAAATGCATATTGGTTTTGTGGGCCTTGGTCGCATAACGCAGCTTTTACATCAAGCCCAATACTGCGAGCGACGTCGACGTTTGCCCATAAGAACTCGATTATTTCATCCGCATCTGCCCCATTCTTCACTACATAGTAAGACAATACGTACTTCCATTTACTACATATTCCCTTAACCATAAAAAATAAGCATTTATCACCAATAACATTTTATCGAGAGCCATCTCCACTGTCGACAAATCCATCAATAACGTCTGAAGTCTTGTTGTAAGTCAAGTCGTTTTTGATGGAAACCTCATCCCACATTATTGAGCATATGCGATCGGTTATTGGCATAGGTGCAATCATCGCCTGAAGATTTTCTATCACCTTCTCGTCAATGCCAGGACGGACGAATCGAATAGGTCGCTCTCTTAACAGCGTACTTTCGCTGGGCAACCGGAAACCCAAGTCATCCCTTATGAGCTTGAAGGCCTTGGACGAAATGTAACTTAAATTTTGCGCCAAATTTTTTTCGTCTTTTGTGTAGTGGGTTAAATTTTTCCCTGTTATCATCTTGGCGAATGTAACCGTGTCTTTCGTTGCCCCGGGTTTCGGTACGATGGCCCTCTCCTGTAAATTGTACATTTTAAGGTGCAATTTTCCCTCGTTCTTCTTCAACGTACTAATCCCTTTATTTAAATGAAGCTCCCTCTTCATATAGTACCGCTGCTGTTTGCGTAACGTTCGTGGTCGCAGACAAACTGATACTCGGGATCTAGTCCTTCCTCAGAGCGAGTGTCTACACGCTGGCGCTTTACGTGAAAATCTGAGAAAAGCTCGAACTCTTCAAATGTGAGGTCTTCATCGAATTCTTTTATAGGCTTCGGTGGTACAGCTCTATGAACTACCAAAGACCCACTCCCACTTGGGACATCTGTGTCCACTCCCCCAAATATTGATGGTACAACCCCTTCTCGAAGATGTCTCCCTCTTTTATCGCTGGCCCTAAAATGTTTGTCACATATTTGCAACTCGGTATTTTTTGCATGTTCAACTGGTATGTTGCACGCATAAGCCCAAAAGTTTCTCCCTAACTCTTCTTTGGGAAATCTGTGCAGGACGACACCCTCTCCAGAATTACAGCCAGCTACAGAGCATTTTCGCTGACCTTGTAGCCTTTTGGGACATATTCATGCGGCTGTGCATCTTCATATCCTTTGAAAAAAAATAAAAATTTAGTTAGAATCTACTTGACCCATTTAATAAAAACCAATACTATTGCTGCAAACATATGAGTCGACCCTCGTATATTTTGCATGCAATATATAACCTGCAGTTAATACTGACAAAAATCACGGGACTTGTCGTTCAATAGAATAAATTTATTCTCCACATCATCTTGAATCATTACTTTATCATTGTCTTTACTAAAACAGGCAAATTCCAATATAATAAAAAAAGTGTAAATGAAATTGTTTTGGTTCAGTCTAATGTGCACAATTGTGTCAGCTAGTATGCATTTATGTACATACAAATGTACTGTGGCGAATGTTCTCAAGAATCGCTCATCTCCCAACTCTAGCGTATTTCCATCACTAGCGTCACTACCACAACTACAGCTGTTTAGATACATGGCGTGAGAGCGACAGAGGGAGAGGCAGCTCGCGTGTTTGCGAATGTGGCACAAAGAGGAGATGACGATAGATAAACGCTTCGAGAACACTGTTGCACGAATAAACCAGAAAGGTGTAGACATTTCTAGGTTGTGAAGCTGCTGTCTGCTAGGGTATATAAACCGCGCAAAGACAACGCAAATCAATCAGTTTATTTTGAATTGTTGTACAGTGAAGTACTGAACAGTGAATTAACCCGCGATATTGTACTACGGTTTTTAGTACTGAATAAAGCGTACTACTTATTAAGCAGAATCGGAGTGTTTTATTTAACGTACAGTGATCGAACTCAGGAAAAATAGTCGAGGATTCATCGAATTCGTCACAATTGGTGTCAGAAGCGGTATTGTTAAATAAATACAAGGACATTGAAAAGGATAACAAGGACATTGAAAAGGATAACAAGGACATTGAAAAGGATAACAAGGACATTGAAAAGGATAACAAGGACATTGAAAAGGATAACAAGGACATTGAAAAGGATAACAAGGACATTTTAAGGATTACAAGGACATGGCAAAGTTGAATGATTTGAAGATCCAGCAACTCAAAAACGAGTTGGAACGACGTGGATTGTCAACAACGGGCAATAAAGCAGAGCTACAATCACGGTTGCGAGAGGCTATGGAAGCAGAGGGAATCAACGTCGACGACCAGGTTTTTCAGCTTGCGGATGAGGCGACGAAAATAGAAGAGCAAAAGGACTCTCCGGATTCAGTGGAAAATGTGGACACAAACTCTTTATTGGCTGCCTTGGCTCAGATGTCAAACAACATAACATCAAGCATGGCATCTCAGTTGGAACAACAAGAGACACGCATGACATCAAAGTTGGAACAACAAGAGACACTTGGCATCTCAGTGGGAGGAAACGAAGACGCACATGGCATCTCAAATATTGCAGTTGTCTACACAGCTGGAGGAACAGGAAGCACGTATGTCCTCAAAACTAGAGGCGCGCATGGACGAGAAACTAATGCAGCTTGAGGAGAAAGTCGAAGCCGAGGTGGATGCGTTAAGAAGTCGTATCCAGGAGTTGCAGCTGAATCGTCCAAGTGTTTCTACAAGCGTACCCAAGGTAAAAACCCCCATCATTTGACGGTTCTGTTCCTTTCCAGGTATTTAAGCTACAATTTGAGAAGACAGCAGCTGTGAACAACTGGGGCGCTGAGGACAAAGTCGCTGCTTTATTTGTGTCATTGAAAGGACCTGCAGCCGAAATCTTACAGACTATTCCGGACGGTGAAAGAAACAACTATGAAGCGTTGATGGGAGCCGTTGAAAGACGTTACGGCAGCGAGCATAGGAGACAGATACATCAAATAGAGCTACAGAATCGCTTCCAGAAGACTAATGAGACATTGCAGGAGTTTGCATCAGATATCGAGAGGTTAGCCCATCTGGCAAACGCAGACGCACCCGTGGAATACATCGAAAGGGTAAAAATCCAAAGCTTCATAAATGGAATACGTGATGTGGAGACAAAGCGAGCCACATATGCCAATCCAAAGAGATCATTTGCGGAGACGGTATCACATGCTCTAACACAAGAAACAGCCTCGCTTTTGAGTAAACCCACGTACAAAGCTCACCGTGTGGAAGTGGAGACGCCAGACTGGGCCGAAAAAATTGACAAAATCCTAGAAGCACTAAACGGGAAGCAACAGAAAAATGAAGGGGTTATTAAGTGCTTCAAGTGCGGAAAACCTGGTCATATTGCACGTTATTGTGGATCTAGATCTGGCTTCAATAATTCCAATAATGCAAGCGGACGTAAGCGGAAGGCTGAAGGAGATGAGCAAGTCTGCCAATCTAACCAACCGTTAAACTAAATAGAGTCAGCCGCAAGGGGCGTAGGCTGGCTCCCGCAATTGGATGCCCCATAGTCTCTGTCTCACAGATCGGAAGGAAGTCGAGTAATGTGACTGTTGGAGGACTCGTGGATGGAAAGGAGCGTTTACTGACTGTTGATACGGGCGCATCTCATTCCATTATTCGATCCGATTTAGTCAACAAAGAAGTGAGGCCATTACATAGAGCAAAGCTGCGTACGGCGACCGGTGAGGATACCAAAGTCCAAGGAGAAGTAACATGTGAAATCGCAATTGGGAATGTCACTGTACTGCATAATTTTATAGTGGCAGATATTGTTGATGAGATCATAGTTGGTGTGGATTTCTTAAGCAACCAAGGCATCAAGATCGACATGCAAAACAGGACTATGAGCTATAAGAACATGGGCACATCCATTTTGGTTACGAGAACAAGTACATCAGTAAGCGGGTCCTCGTGGAAGAAAGCCAACAAATTCCACCGAAGTCGGAGGCGATCGTTTGGGCAAGGATTGATGGAGATTATGGGACAAACAAATTGTGGGTTGTCGAGGCAGCAAACAAATCAAAGACGGATATACTAGTAGGAAAAACACTGGCTATGACAAAACAAGATGGACGTATACCGGTAAGAGTACTAAATGAGTTTCGATCGCCAATCAAGCTTTCCAAAGGAAAAACACTGGCTATGACAAAACAAGATGGACGTATACCGGTAAGAGTACTAAATGAGTTTCGATCGCCAATCAAGCTTCCCAAAGGAGTTATATTGGGACAATGTCAGGAGGTGGAGGTGGTTATAAATTGTAAACAGCTCCAGGAAAATGTCTCTACCAGCAACATTAATCTATCGGATGATATCACGGCGTGGACGCAAGATCTCGAAGAAGACCACCAGAGTAAGGCAAAACAACTTCTACTAAAGTACTCTACCATATTTGACAAGGATGGCTCCAAACCAGGTCGGACCAATATAGTGAAGCATCACATTGATACCGGTGACGCGAGACCAATCCGCCAAGCTCCTCGCAGTGTTCCATTGGCCAAACGCCAAGTGGTAAGAGAAATTATACAAGAAATGAGTGACAGCGGCGTGATCGAACCATCAGATAGTCCATGGAGCTCACCGGTAGTGCTAGTGAAGAAAAAGGATGGAAAAATGCGGTTCTGTGTGGACTACCGGAAGTTGAATGACGTAACGAAAAAGGACAGCTATCCATTACCCAGAATTGACGATACTCTGGACTCACTATCTGGTACGAAATGGTTCTCAACACTGGACTTGAAAAGCGGCTATTGGCAACTGGAGGTTAAAGATGAGGATAAGGAAAAGACAGCCTTCAGCGTTGGAGAGGGGCTGTGGCAATTTAATGCCCTTTGGACTATGTAACGCTCCAGCTACTTTTGAGAGACTCATGGATCAAGTATTGAAAGGACTGCATTGGAAAACATGTTTGGTGTACCTGGACGACATCATCGTGTTAGGAAAAAGCTTTGAGGAACACCTTAAGAACTTAGAGGAAGTTTTCCAAAGGATAGCTGGCGCCGGTCTGAAATTAAGTCCCAAAAAGTGTGCATTGTTCAAGAAGGAAGTAAGTTACTTGGGGCACAAGGTTACTACGGAGGGAATTTGCACGGCTAAAGAGAAGATCGAAGCAGTAAAGGATTGGCCACGACCCAACGATTTGCATGAGTTACGAAGTTTCCTTGGACTGTGCACGTATTATCGCCGATTTGTACCGAATTTCGCCAGCGTAGCCAGTAGCCTTCATGAGTTGACCAGAAAGAATATGTCATTTGATTGGAAGAAGGAACATGAAGTGGCTTTCCAAACCTTGAAGGAACGGCTGTGCACTGCCCCAATGTTAGCGTATCCAATCCCAGGTTCAACGTTTATTCTGGATACAGATGCAAGTGGTTATGCGATTGGAGGAGTTTTGTCACAGATTGTCGATGGGCAGGAGAAGGTAGTGGCGTACTATAGCCGCACAATTGGAAAGTCCGAAAGGAACTATTGTGTAACACGAAGAGAACTACTGGCATTGGTAGAGTGCATCAAACATTTCCACAAGTATCTCTATGGACAGCGATTCAACGTCAGGACAGACCATGCAGCGTTGAAATGGCTTTTGCAGTTCCGTAATCCGGAAGGTCAATTGGCACGGTGGATAGAGCGACTACAAAGTTATGACTTTTCCATAGAGCATCGCAAAGGCAGCAACCACGGCAATGCTGATGCAATGTCCCGGCGACCATGTAACCTAGAATGCAAGCATTGTTCGAAAGCTGAGGCCAAGGAAGATGTTATAGATGTGCGGCTGATGACTATAACATCTACGGAAGAATGGAACATGGATCTACTAAGGAAGCATCAGCTAGAGGACCCAGATCTGGTACGTGTGATGCAAGGAATCGAGCAAAACGAACGACCAACAAGAGAGATGTCAGCAGAGAGTCCTGTTGCCAAGTCATATTGGGCACAGTGGAACAGTCTGAAATTGGTATCCGGTTGCTTACATAGAGTATGGGAAAGCGAAGATGGTCAATGTGCTCGGAAGCTGATAGTTGTCCCAAGGAAGAAAATCTCCGATGTTTTGAATGAGCTGCATAATGGTCCAAGTGGAGGTCATCTCGGAGTCACGAAAACGTTGGAGAAAGTCAAGCAGAGATTCTATTGGGTTGGTTGCCGGCAGTCGATCGCGGAGTGGATTGCCAACTGTGAGGTGTGCATCAAAGCAAAGGGTCCGAAGTCGAGAAGCCATGGACAGATGAAGCAGTACAACACAGGTGCACCGTTTGAGAGGATTGCCATGGATGTAGCTGGTCCATTTCCTACTAGCAAACTCGGGAACAAGTACGTATTAGTTGTTATGGACTATTTCAGCAAATGGCCAGAAGTTTACCCGATTCCAAATCAAGAGGCAGAAACCATTGCAGAGGTGTTCACTAACAATTGGATAGCGAGGTTTGGTGTACCGATGGAGTTACATTCTGACCAAGGCAAGAATTTCGAATCAGTCGTCTTCCAAGAAATGTGCAAGATATTGGGTATTCGGAAAACTCGAACAACTGCATTGCATCCTCAGTCAGATGGCATGGTGGAACGTTTCAATCGAACCTTGGAAGAGCACATGAGGAAAGTAGTGGATAAGTTCCAGAAAGATTGGGATACGCACATCTCCTTGTTTCTGATGGCATATCGCTCGGCAATACATGAAACTACGGGTCAAACTCCGGCAAAAGTAATTTTTGGGAATGATCTGCGGTTGCCAGCTGATTTGAAGTTTGGGATAAATGCTGATGAAGGAATAAATGCCAGGAAGTCCACTAGCATCTTGGAAGAAGAAATGAGAGAAATACACGATCTTGTAAGACAACGGACGAATATCATGAGTGATAAGATGAAAGCCAGATACGACAAAGCCATCAACTCGGAAGGTTTTAAAGAAGGAGATTTAGTGCTGTTATACAACCCACAACGAAAGAAAGGTTTGTCCCCAAAACTGCAATGTAACTGGGAAGGCCCATATAAAGTAATAAAGCGGATAAATGATGTTGTCTACCGCATACAAACTGTTGAAAGACCACGAAACAAAATGAAGGTGGTTCACCTGGAGAGGCTAGCAACGTTTGGATCGGGAAATGTGTCTGATCGGGACGATCAGACTTAGGTGGAGGGCAGTGTGGCGAATGTTCTTAAGAATCGCTCATCTCCCAACTCTAGCGTATTTCCATCACTAGCGTCACTACCACAACTACAGCTGTTTAGATACATGGCGTGAGAGCGACAGAGGGAGAGGCAGCTCGCGTGTTTGCGAATGTGGCACAAAGAGGAGATGACGATAGATAAACGCTTCGAGAACACTGTTGCACGAATAAACCAGAAAGGTGTAGACATTTCTAGGTTGTGAAGCTGCTGTCTGCTAGGGTATATAAACCGCGCAAAGACAACGCAAATCAATCAGTTTATTTTGAATTGTTGTACAGTGAAGTACTGAACAGTGAATTAACCCGCGATATTGTACTACGGTTTTTAGTACTGAATAAAGCGTACTACTTATTAAGCAGAATCGGAGTGTTTTATTTAACGTACAGTGATCGAACTCAGGGAAAATAGTCGAGGATTCATCGAATTCGTCACAGTACATATATGAAATCACGTACGAATATCGATGAGAATATGTACTAATGTTAGGGTTGGCAAATCCCGCGATTTTAAACGTAAGTATCAAAAACTAAAAATATTAAATAACTAATTAATTAATTGGCCTTTTTTTAACTAGTTTCAGATGAGTTATGGTTATTTTATATCAGTTTTAATGTATGAAGTACTGATCTTAAGAGACCAAAAAAGGTATAGTTTTATTTAAGTATTAATTCTTGAGCCAGCCCTAGTATTGTCAACTACCACACATCCATACACACACTTTTCCATATGTAAATAAATATTTAGGTATACACCTGTCGTTAACACAAACTAAAATCGTAACCGAAACTAATATTTTCTAATAAAAAAGTCTAGTTTTATGATTTTATTTTATCCTCGTTTTTTTTTTTTTTTTGAAACCGAAACCGAAAGAAATGTTAAACTATTTAAATTTTAATTGTAAAACGTTTCACTTTTTTCACTTAAAAAAATTAATACTCACCCAAGTTTACTGTGGGGATAGCGCTTTCCCTCAAGCGCTTGGAACCCATGGCCTCCTGGAGGAAATGACGGCTTCAAACGCTGCACTGCATTTTGGTGATCCTGAGGTTGTTCCTCCATTTGGTAGCAAGCTCAGGATCGGATGGACTTGCAAAAAAGCGAATTTCTGGGTTGGACCGCTTTTTGTTACCACATCCCATAACATTACAAACTGTATTATATGGCATTTTTTTAAATTTGAATTTTTTTATAAATGCTTTAAAAATCACTTTCAAGATCACTTTGATTTATTAGTTTAAAATATTGACAGATGTTGCCTTGGCAAAAACTTTTCAATATTAAATCTTTTTGTAGTTTTTACCAATCTTTCTCTTAAAAAAGCTGTAATTTTGAGTTCCAGTTACAGATTCTCTCCCAATTTTTTTTATTTTAGTGGTGTTTGAAAAGTTTCGATATTCGTTACTATCGATAAACAATATCGATATATCGATACTATTGAAATTTTAGTATTTTCAGGAAAAAACGTTTAATTTGTACTAAAAATCTAGCTTTGCGGTGCATTTCCCATTCATTTTACACTTTTCAAACATGATTTATACTTTTTAACTCTATACCCGTGACTTTCGATATCAATAATAGATAGAAGTATCGATATAAAGAAACCATCGATATATCAACAAAAGTTTTCCAACTGTAGGACAAGATGATATCCAAACATATACACCCACAATATAATTGCATAGATTTTTTTTATTACTAATGCAATATACTTATAAAAGTAAATTTTTTTTGGAAATAAGTTTTTCTCACAGACACTAAGATAATATTATTGAGGATATCACTCACAGACACTTATCTATGCACCTTACACTTTACAAATTTAATTTTTTTTAAGTTTACTTTAGGGGCCTATTACGGTTCGGGAGTCGCTTGAGTTATTCGAGTCGCCTTATTTGGCGAGTCGCCTAGCTCGAATGATTATGGATAGCGAACAAACTAGTTCGCCTGAAACATTTTGTTGCCAGTTCTAAAAACAGAAAGCGGTGAACGTCAAATGTAAAAAAAACTTCAAATTGAACAAAACTGAAGTTTTAATTATTTATTATTATTGTACGTTTTTATTGAATATTGTAGTTAAGAGCCAGACAAGCTGCATATAGAAAAACCAACCATTTCCAACGTGTGCGGAGTTGTGCGAGGATAATACCGTCTGGTCCAACAGCCTTGAACGGCTCGAATCTTTTAATTACCCACCTTATCCCTTCTTCCGTGATGAAAATGTGTGCAGCCAGGTTTATTGCAGGTGCTAAGAGTGCAACATGCGAGTTCTCTGGAAAGTGTGTAATCAAGAGCAGCTCCAGCGTTTCACGTTTCGAGCTGGTCCAGGATCCGGGAGGTTTCCGCAAATAGCCTATAAGTAGCTGTTTGAGTTCTTGAGAGCACTCGTCTCAGTCTCGCAATATAGTCGACATTCTCGACCGCAGTACACACATTTCTCCACAAAGTTCTCTTCGCCTGCCTCAGAGCCTTGTATGTTTATATTTATATCTGAGTCGTTGAGTCTCCTTGCGAAGGCTCTTGGCCTTATTAAATTGTTTACTCCACCAGTGTGGCCTATGTTTACAGCGTGGTTTTGGCACTGGACAGCGCCGTTGTAAAGGTCGTAACTAGGTCTTCCGGCTACGTACAGGTCATACCACCACCGGTCTTTGGCGATGGCCAAACTGTCGTTGTCTCGGTCAAGGATGCCTATTACGATCCGGTCCATGGTCACTTCAGCAAAGCTTGGTTTACCCCCAAATGACACCACTATATCCCCGAAATTACCCCAAAGTGATCCCAATATTACCACAAAATGACCAAAAAATATCTCCAGAATGAACACAAAATTAGTCAAAATGACCACAAAAAACCCCCAAAATGACCCTAAAATATTCCCAAAATGACCACAAAATGACACCAAAATATTCCAAAAATGACCACAAAATAAAGACTAAAATTTCCTCGAAATTAGTCCAAAATGACCCCAAAATATTCCAAAAATGACCACAAAATAACAACAAAATATCATCAAATTTAGTCCAAAATAACCACAAAATAACTCCAAAATATTCCCAGAATTACCCCAAAATGACCACAAAATGACACCAAATTATTCAAAAAATGACCACAAAATAACAACAATAGATCCCCGAAATTAGTCCAAAATGACCACAAAATAACCCCAAAATGACCACACAATGAGCCCAAAAAATCCCCAAAATGACAACAAAATATTTCAAAAATGACCATAAAATAACAACAAAATAACCCCGAAATTAGTCCAAAATAACCACAAAATTACCCCAAAATGATCCCAATATTACCACAAAATGACCAAAAAATATCTCCAGAATGAACACAAAATTAGTCAAAATGACCACAAAAAACCCCCAAAATGACCCTAAAATACGAGTATTCCCAAAATGACCACAAAATGACACCAAAATATTCCAAAAATGACCACAAAATAACGACTAAAATTTCCTCGAAATTAGTCCAAAATGACCCCAAAATATTCCAAAAATGACCACAAAATGACACCAAATTATTCAAAAAATGACCACAAAATAACAACAATATATCCCCGAAATTAGTCCAAAATGACCACAAAATAACATTAATGACATTCGCTTAATTTTGAAGTTTGAGGCGAATGTTACCGGGCGACTCGCAGTCGGTAATACAAATGTAGGCGAGGCGCGCATATTTTTGTTCGAGTCGCAAACCGTAATAGGCCCCTTAAATAACTAGACTTAAACTTAGCGTTCACTCCTGTGGACGAGCGTCTCGCTGCGATCCGCATCAAGGCGAGGTTTTTCAACATAACATTTATCTGCGCCTATGCGCCGACTGAGGAGACGGACGACGCAGAGAAGGACTCCTTCTACCATAAACTTGAACAAGCCTATGATCGCTGCCCCCTGCATGATATCAAAATCGTGCTCGGCGACTTTAATACCAAGGTGGGCAAGGAAGGAGTCTTTGGTCCTACAGTTGGAAAATTCAGTCTCCACGATATAACATCCCCCAACGGCACTAGGTTGATTGACTTCGCCGCTTCCCGCAATATGGTAATCAGTAGTACCAGGTTCCAGCATAAGCGAATACACCAAGCCACCTGGCTGTCCCCTGATCAAAGAACAAGAAACCAGATTGATCATGTCATGATCGACGGCAGACACAGCTCCACCGTTCTAGATGTGCGTACCCTACGCGGTCCCAATATCGACTCGGACCATTATCTTGTTGCAGCCAAGATACGCACACGCCTCTGTGCAGCGAAGAAAGTACGCACAGTAACGGAAGGAAAGTTTGACGTCGAGAAGCTGCGCGTGACACAGACAGCTGATAATTTCTCCACTCGACTCTCACACCTGCTATCGGAGAGCAGTAACGATGTAACCGGGCAATGGAAGCATATCTCTCACTCATTACGTACCGCCGCTGAAGCCACTATAGGGTTTCGGCGAGCCCGCAAGAACAACTGGTACGATGAGGAATGCACCACAGCCTCGGACAAAAAGGACGCTGCATACAGGGAGACGTTGCGAACGGGCGCAACCCGCAGTGTATGGCAACGCTATCGTGAGGCGAAGAAGGAAGAGAGACGCCTTTTCAGAAAAAAGAAAAGTGAAGAAAATTCTATGAAAAGATCCGGCGGATGACGGAAGGTTTAAAGACCGGGGCAAGTTCCTGTAAGGACAATAATGGCGACCTGGTAACCGACGTACAGAGTGTACTTAAATTATGGAGGGAGCACTTCTCCTCACTGCTAAATTGCGAGGGAGACGTTGAACCCGATACCCCAATCCCTGACGATGGAAAGGTCGTCCCAACACCTGACTATGAAGAAGTGAGGATAGCTATATCCCGGCTCAAAAACAACAAAGCGCCTGGAAAAGACGGACTACCCGCCGAGCTGTTCAAACACGGAGGCGAAGAGCTGGTAAAAAGCATGCATCAGCTCTTATGCAGAATATGGTCAGACGAGTGCATGTCTCCAGATTGGAATTTAAGTGTGCTCTGCCCAATCCACAAGAAAGGCGATCCCGCTAACCGCACCAACTACCGCGGAATCAGTCTTCTTAATATCGCATATATTCTAGCGTATTGTGTGAAAGACTGAAGCCCATCGTGGACAAACTGATTGGACCTTATCAGTGTGGCTTTAGACCTGGTAAGTCTACCATCGACCAGATTTTCACGATACGCCAAATCCTGGAGAAGACCCATGATAAAAGAATCGATACACACCACCTCTTTGTCGATTTTAAAGCCGCTTTTGACAGCGCAAAAAGGAGTTGCCTGTATACCGCCATGTCTGAATTTGACTTCCCTGCAAAGCTTATACGGCTTTGCCAAATGACGCTGAGCAATACCAACAGCTTCGTCAGAATCGGGAAGGACCTCTCTGAGCCATTTGAAACCAAACGAGGCTTCAGACAGGGCGACTCCCTTTCGTGCGATTTCTTCAACCTGATGCTGGAGAAGATAATTCGAGCAGCTGAGCTAAATCGCAATGGCACAATCTTCTACAAGAGCGTGCAATTGCTGGCGTATGCCGATGATATTGATATCATTGGCCTTAACAACCGCGCCGTAAGCGCTGCCTTCTCTGGGCTGGATAAAGAAGCGAAAAAAGTGGGTCTTGCGGTGAACGAGGACAAGACGAAATACCTGCTGTCATCAAAGAAAGAATCGGCGCACCTGCGCCTTGGCAGCCAAGTCACCGTTGATGGCTACAAGTTTGAAACGGTGAAGGATTTCGTCTATTTGGGAAACAGCATTAACACCGAAAATAATATCAGTCTAGAAATCCAACGGAGAATCACTCTTGCTAACAAGTGTTACTTTGGACTAAGTAGGCAATTGAGAAGTAAAGTCCTCTCTCGACAAACAAAGATCACGCTCTATAAGTCTCTCATCATACCTGTCCTGATGTACGGCTCGGAATCATGGACAGTGTCAAGAAAAGATGAGATGGCCCTTGGAGTATTTGAGAGAAAAGTTCTCCGGAAGATTTATGGTCCTTCCCGTGATGCCAACGGCGAGTATCGAAGGAAATTTAACGATGAGCTGTATGAGCTTTACGCAGACCTGACCATAGTTCAGCGGATTAAAGCCCAAAGGTTATGCGAATGGACAAAGAAGCACCAGCACAGAAAGTTTTCCTATCGACACCCGAATTCGGCAGCAGATGAAGGGGGAGACCTCGACTGAGATGGAAACAACAGGTGGAGGATGACTTGAACTCCCTTGGGGTTTCCAATTGGCGTCAGTTATCGCTAAAAAGGAATGACTGGCGTGCTTTGATACGAAACGGCCAAAATCGCCTAGGCGGTTAAGCGTCATTATGACGCAAGCCAAGATTAGATTAGAAACTTTTCGACACTTTATTATTGCTTCTTTGTAGCACCGAAGGTCCAAAATGTTTCGCTGTATGTGGTTCTTCTCCTCTAACCACTTATTCACTCGCTCCTCGAAGCATACTCTTTAACACCATTCACACTCTGGCCTAACGATATTGAAACTGTTTGTTTCCTTGGAATCCTATTAAAAGGTAACAATTTAGGGGCAATAAGCGCTACTTCTAGGTAGGGCAACATTTCGTTACGACAGCATCGGAAATAGAGATCTAGTCAAGTGGGTATAAAATTATCGGACATCCTACCTAGGAAATGCTTTACGAATCAAATCCAACAAAATACGGAGCCCTCAAAAGGAGCGAAAAGTGACTCCGTCAAAACTCTCGAAGGAATCCTAATTGAAGCGTCTACGGATTTGAAAAGAGAAGTCAGCAGAGTCCTTTCCGGGAGTGTTTCTTGAAGGGACACTTATTTAATTTTCTGATAAACGCACCTTTAAAGAGTCCTAAATAGGTAGGTATACCTTATAAGCGCACCGCGCAGGGAGTCCGAAGGGAGCGCCTTGTAGACTCGTCTAGTTGGATGGGACGGACACACAGGTTTTGCTCTAGGTGTTGGTAATGATCAAGAATAAAAGGTCTAGGCGAATTCAAGCCAATCAAAAATTGCTACAATTTTATTGATGAAAAATTTTGTGACAAATATATTAAAATTTTATTTCCAAAATTTTACCTCAAAATCTGACATTCGTAAACAAATGTACAAAAGTTGAATGATGAGTTGAACAAAAGTCGGCTGGCTACCAACTTTGTTGCATGCAATTTTACACGAGTCAATTTTCCGAATCAACATGAAATTGATTGAAAAATCGAGCAATGTAAACTGGACTTTACTTATAAAAACCCGACGGCAAAGCAAAATTTGCCAAAACATTTTTTCTCTAAATTCACTTTAAATAATTAATCTTTAAACTTTTCATACTTTATTTTACTTTATTATTACTTATTTCTATCACATTTCCGCAAATTGGCGCAATTTAAACAATTAAACAAATAATGCATAAAGGGAAATTTTTGCTATTGAAGCTTTTGCATATAAAATATACAAAATTTTTTCATGCACCTTTTACAACATTATTTCACCAAAATTCACAACACATTCACTTTATTTAATTGTTTTATAAATTATTTCTCACTTTTTCACTATTTTGCACAATTTCATAAATTAAATGGACAATGCAAAATGGAAATTTCCCCAATTGCAGCTTTTGCCCATCACTCAATTGTGCTTTGCTTTTTTCTTTTTCACTCATTCTAAATAAATTGTTCACTCATTTTAAATAAAATTTGAGCAGCGAGTAAGAACAAAGCACAAAAAGGAAAGGGCAAGACCGTCATAGAAAATATCGAATCCCATCAAACATGCGATCAAATATTTTTCATATTTGCATCACATGGAACTGACGCCTCTTATCAATCTAACCTCTTTGGCGGAAGTAAGATATATGTATCAAAACGTATTCAACAAAGTGGGCTTGAATTTGACGTTGCTCCCAATAGGAACCAGAGTATAATGTCAAACAGAAAAATATTTTAACCCACTTGAAAAAATTTTTTTCCGTTAATAAACTTTTAGGAAAAAATTTGTAAATTAACTTTTGTTTTAAATTTTCAATATTTATATTTTACTTTTAATTCAAATAAGAATATTCGGTAGCAATTTTAGAAGTATTTTAATGGTAGTGAAAAAAACTTCGGTGTCAGTGAAGAACGGTTGGAATTCAACTGTTTTGTAAGCTAAGGTAAGAAAACTGTAACCAAACATTTTTTACAAAAATCGCGGATGGTATAAGAGTAAATTATTGCTAATATTAAAGAAGAGAAAATGATACCCAATTTACATGTGGTGCACCATAAAGGATTAATTCATTTGTTTACATTCGTTTGACATTATAGCCCCTTACAAGAGAAAATATTTAACTATCAAGCACACTTTGTTCAATACATTTTGATATGTATTCAACTTTTCTCATCTCCATTTGGACCCGTCTGTCAGACTCATGCCATGGCTGCGTTTCTATACTGCTAGTTGGGAATAATTATCAATAACTTTTCCTGGGAAGCGTTTTTTAAACCAGTTTGGTAATTGTATACTTTAGAGGCTAACTCAAAAAACACTTCGGAAAACGTTGGAAAAGGTACCCAAAGACGCTTCTCGTTACCAGGGGGTGATAAAATGAAAAGAATTTTCATACAAAATTTGTGAAAAGAAACTTCATATTCATACAAATTTTTTTTCACGTTATCATATCATAGAACCAGAATTCACCCTCAGGAATGGGATTTCAAAGGGAAAATTTTACTTTTTGTTGTTGTGCAAAGTTATAGCCGAAAAACCGAAAAATTACCGGAGTCTGATCCCAATTGGGGGCTGGATTCGTGGTATTTATATACAGAACATCTTTTCGAGTTGGCGGCCTTAAGCTAAGGATACACCTAGAGACGCGACGCGACCAAATATTCTTTGCATGTGTTCTGATGGAGCATAGTACACATAGCGACACGAAATAGTTGATCAAATAGGCAACTATTTGGTCGAGTCGCGTCGTGTCCCTAGGTGTGCTCGTACTTTTGTGCCGAGCTTCAATAAAATAACAAAACTGTTGCTGACAATTTCATTTCTAGCTTCTCAAGAAACAGAGCTATCAGATTAGCGGCGAATCCATAAAGCGAATTCAAATTTACAAACACATAATACATGGAAAATTTACATATATCTTACTGCCGCCACCTGTATGAATTCGCCTTGGTCCCGTAGGATAATGAATTCGCTTTGATCAAAACCAACTATCGCCATACCAAGGCGAATTCATACAGCAGGCGAATTCTAGAAATGTCCATCCATCTCCAACTCGTAAATGCTAAAATATGCTAAAATGCTTAAGCAAATGAACTCTCAGAATTTAGGAGATGACGCTTATTTGCGATTCTGATCCACAAGCCGCCTAGCTATGATAATAGTGCGTTATCTGCACTATAGATGGCACGCAGGCATCACTGCAAGATGTCAATTTAGGTGTGATCCTTTACAACTCAGAAAAAGCCAGAAGTAAACCGAAACGCCCGAAGTTACTAGCTACTAATCCCTTACTTTTCAGCGTTACTCTACTTTTTTAATTACAAAATAAATTCCATTTTCGGTAAAAAGATTTGTGTTTCTTTATTAAAGTCGGTCAAGAACAGATTTTAATTTGTTATATACACCTTAATTTAATTATTTATTGAGTTTTTTTCTATAAAATTGTTATACGGAAATAAAGAATGTTTTTTAGTTATAACTTTTAAATGATAAATAATATTACTTTTGTGACTCCGGATTATGATTTCTAGGACTGAAACTCGACTTTTGATTCCTCTCCCGACTTTTTCCTACGTGTTTTTTGCAGTTTTAGTAGGATATAAAAAAATACAATTTCCAAAATTTTGGGCGAATACATAATTAAATATCAATTTTTCTTATAAATTACACATATTTATTGTTTTTGAGTAATTTTAGGGCCTAAAACAACATAATTCTACCCTTTTTCCCTATTTTTTTGCGTTTTAGCAACAACTTTTTTTCGTCGCCAAAATTTGCCAGCTTTTGGAGAAAATTTGAGATTTTACGAGATGGCTAAAATTGCACAATCGCAAATTTAGCTTAGTAGCTGTCAAAAACAGCTGATCTACGTTATCTGATTCATTTTTCGTTCATCGCCTAAATATGCCAAAAAATGAAGCAAAGATGAAGATTTATAGCGATTTTCTTTCACTGGAATCGCAAAAGTCGCTAAAATTTGGCAAAATGAAGCGAAAACTGGAATTCATGTACAGGTGAGTTCGAGCGAATTCAGTACATGAATTCCAGTTTTCGCTAATGCTTATCAATCTCCTAAAATCTCTAAATTCATTTTGCCAAATTTTAGCGACTTTTGCGATTCCAGTGAAAGAAAATCGCTATAAATCTCCATCTTTGCTTCATTTTTGGCATATTTAGGCGATGAACGCAAAATGAATCAGATAACGTAGATCAGCTGTTTTTGACAGCTACTAAGCTAAATTTGCGATTCTGCAATTTAAGCCATCTCGTAAAATCTCCAATTTTCTCCAAAAGCTGGCAAATTTTGGCGACGAAAAAAAGTTGTTGCTAAAACGCAAAAAAATAGGAAAAAGGGTAGAATTATGTTGTTTTAGGCCCTAAAATTACTCAAAAACAGTAAATATGTGTAATTTATAAGAAAAATTGATATTTAATTATGTATTTGCCCATAATTTTGGAAATTGTATTTTTTTATATCCTACTAAAACTGCAAAACACATGGGAAAAAGTCGGGAGAGGAATTAAAAGTCGAGTTTCAGTCCTAGAAATTATAATCCGTAGTCACAAAAGTAATATTATTTATCATTTAAAAGTTATAACTAAAAAACATTCTTTATTTCCGTATAACAATTTTATAGAGAAAAACTCAATAAATAATTAAATTAAGGTGTATATAACAAATTAAAATCTGTTCTTAACCGAGTTTAATAAACAAACACAAATCTTTTTACCGAAAATGGAATTTATTTTGTAATTAGAAAAGTACAGCAACGCTGAAAAGTAAGGGATTAGTAGCTAGTAACTTCGGGCGTTTCGGTTTACTTCTGGCTTTTTCTGAGTTGTAAAGGATCACACCTAAATTGACATCTTGCAGTGATGCCTGCGTGCCATCTATAGTGCAGATAACGCACTATTATCATAGCTAGGCGGCTTGTGGATCAGAATCGCAAATAAGCGTCATCTCCTAAAGTTCTGAGAGTTCATTTGCTTAAGCATTTTAGCATTTACGAGATGGAGATGGATGGCGATTTCTAGAATTCGCCTGCAGATCTACACACGCGCACACACTCTTTATAACTGAAAATGTCAGACAAATCAATTTGACAGCTACATTTTGATTTTCCAGGAAGAAGAAGAAACCATATGATGGGAGGGTGCCACCTGTAATGAATTCGCCTTGCGCCATACCATCGACTGTTTCACATATCTAGTACGGTCAAAGTTGTTCGTTCATAAATTTATGGAAAGTTTAAGATCTATTAAACTTTACCGGCTATTTTAGTTCACTTACCATTATATTGAGTTGGAAACGGATATTCCGCATCTAAGATTTTTAAAAATGTCTAACAAAAAACCCCATAAATCAGACCTTAAAGGTATATTGAGGTTTTTAATGGACCATACCAAAAAAGAAGACGCACCGGATTCTACATACCAGGAAATGGATCCAGAAAAGAAAAAGTTTCTCGAATCAGCTTTAAACTGCATGACCACGGATGTAATAGCAGAGTTTCAAAAGGCCATTTTAGTTTTAGAAGACCCAGCGTCAGAAGTAAGTGCTAAAGTCGATGCTTTGAATACAATCAGGGGTAACGTTGACGACATTGATTTCGCAAACAGTTTCCTTAAAGCTGGTGGTTCAGTGTATCTAATCAATAACCTATCCAGTAATGAAAGCGAATTGAAATGCTTGGCGGCGTATATCATTGCAGAAATGTCACAGAATAATCCCTTTTGCCAGAAATACTTTGTCGATTCGAAAACTATGCCGGAGCTAGTTAAGTTTTTGAGTGAACCAGAAGATGTGGCAAGTAGTGGTCTACATGCAATTTCATCGCTGTTACAAAATTTTGAACCTGGCTTGGTCGAGTTTTTAAATGTAAACGGAATACCAGCACTTCTAACTTGCCTCTGCGTCAATCCGAATTCAAAATTATTTGCAAGGACTTGTTTTCTAATAGGAAACTTATCAGAGAATGCAATATTACGAGACGAGCTTGCAGAAAAAGCAGCAATAGCAAAGCTGATAGGGTCTTTACCCATCACTTTTATAAACTATAGCACCAGCCTTGAAGCCGCTCTATCTGCTATTCGTGGAATTTCAAGGAGTAATCAGTGGGTTATTGACGAAAATCAAGAAAAAAAGCTTAAGTTTTTGTTGAGTAATATCGTAGAAAATGCGAAGGATCCAGAATGCGATGAAATATGTGAATACGCAAGGGAAATAAGTCAGAACATGGGCTGTGAGCTATAACTGTATTACCTATGTATTACATACCCTGGTATTTTTTTTTTATAAAACATGCGAATTTGAGCAATATAAGTACAAGTTAATCAATATAAGAAGACATTATGTGGTCTAGGGAGGACTTAGACTTAGGTCTTACCTGCATTTGTTTCTTTGAGTTTAAATAGTTTTACAAATTAAAATAAAATAGGGTTTAATATTAAATTTTGCACATCGGTGTTTTCGTTTTTGGGTCCAGATTTCGTGCTTCCAAAGGTAAAACTTTTCACTTTCAATGCTACTTAGGATAAAGATAAATTCTAATTTGTTCCTGTTTTTTGACTGAAATATCTTTTAACAAATGTTTCTCCGACAATCAATGGTACAACTAAACTCGCTTCCGCATAGACCTTCACTGGTGTTGCATCCTTGCGTATCTTTCCCCAAGATATAGCCTCATCTGGTCGTGCACCGCTATCGCTGCCATCAAACTCAGATGCGGTGTTAATAAAAACTGAGAAATCTGCACCATTCCTCATGAGATTAGCATTACATATATGATGTTTAATAACTCCACCTCCAATAATAATCATTCCGGAGTTGGTCGCTTTAACCGCCATTGTATTCAAGCGCCTCAAATCGGACAAAATATCAACCACTAACCCTGGATGTCGAAATGAATGGAAATACATCATATCACCCAAACTACCATCGGTAAGCGCTGGACAAAACACAGGAATTTTATTCTTCGCTGCCCAGTAGTATATTGATTTAGGATTGTCAATTCTTTCGCCCAACCGATGTATAATACGAGATGGAGACCAAACAGTTCCTTTCGTTTTTTGCTCTTCGACCATTTTATCGAGCAGAGGCATTACCCAATCTTCAAACTTGCAATAATTATCGTTGGGTACAAGTAAATTACCAATACGATTTATTCCACGATCGCGTAAATCACGTCCAGATAGCTCGAAGGATCCCATGTAAGTTGGCGCAAGACATTTAATGAAATCTTCCTCAACACCACCAGCTGTGGTCACAACACAATCCACCATTTGATGTTCAACAAGAAATCTTAATGTTTCTCGCAAACCAGAGGATACCAAATTCGAGGTGTAGCCAAGGAAGATTGTACAGCTGTGTTTACGCTTTATACACTCGTCTGTTTCATGCAAATCTTCCTCGGATGCTTCTAGTGGCCGCTCCCTGCAATCAAGCTGCCAATAGTTTGCAAGATTTTTTTTTATCAAATTTTGAGTATCAGTTAAAAATATTACACCTACCATTTTATTTATTTCATTTATTGCTAATCCCAGATTCGTGGCTTGAAAGCCAGTATTTGTATAGCTTTGTAACAATTTGTGATAATTAACACCTTGATTCCAGTCATATCCCTCAACAATGGGGGTGCCTTCCTCAATATTCTCGCTTCGTTTTAATACCGCCTCTTTGGCGGATTCGGGCTCAAGTGACATAGTGCTAAAATATCTAAGTACTGCCCTAATTAAATATTGGGTATTAGTTTCCTTTAGGGACAACTCCTAATAAATTAGCTAAAAATATGGGAGATACCTCAAAAGACGCGTTTTGGCCTCAGGATCACGAATCAGGAAGCGCTTTTTTAATTTTTTGTTTTAGTGAAAAGTTATGGTCAAAAAACCGAAAAATGACCCGGGTCCGATACCAAAATTGGGGCGGAATCAATGGTATTTATGTGCGAAACACCTTTTTGAGTTGGCGGCCTTCGGCCGCGCTTATAAAAAATAAGCCTGGGCTACGCCATCCCAAGTCCGGACGTGTGACATAACCGTGGCTACCGCCACGGCGCGACATTGTTTGCACGTTTTATGGGACAGTCTAATAATATTACAACAACCACATGAAAACTTTGATTGCAAATATCTCTGCAGAGAAGCAAAATATTAAAAAAGCGCTTCCAGATTCGTGATCCTGAGGCCAAAACGCGTCTTTTGAGGTATCTCCCATATTTTTAGCTAATTTATTAGGAGTTGTCCCCTAAAGGAAACTAATACCAAATATTGTAAATTTACTAGCTAATTTAATGCAATTGGGTTGTTTTTTGAAACATTTGTTTTGATATTGCGTTCTGCGCTGAATTTGACAACTAATTTAACCGATAGCGAAAATACCACATGTTCGTAAAGCGCCAAATACACGACACGAACATTTTCGCGAACATTCCGCAAACTTGTTCGCAGCTTTCGCCATTCACCATACGAACTTTTGGCCGAACATTAGTTCTCTTTCAGACAGCGATGAATACGGATCTACTGGCATCAGGATCTACTTCTTTTAATTTTTCGATTAAAGTCGCATAATCATTATTCTTTTTAATTCTATTACAATAATCTTTGCTTTTTACTTGCCACAATGATGGCAAAGATTTATACATTTCAATAAATTCACTCAGAAATTTTTTATTGTCCATTTTACTTTTCCGCGCACGTATGTTCCGTTCAGAAATTACTACGATTATGAGCTATTTCGCCAAACACGCACGAACAGTTCGCGCAAATGTTCGCCAAAAATTAAAATATTTTGATTTTTGGCGAACATTTTGCGCGAACTGGCAAACACCACCATACACGACAGAAAAGGTCGCAGAAACATGACATAACGGGAATGTTCGCGGAAATGTTCGCGTCGTGTATTTGGCTCTTTAAGGGCTGTTTACATCCTTCAATATTGGTATCAATTTTAGTTGCATATATAGTTGATTCCAAATTGAAATGACTACCAGTTTACATTAATAAATTTTTTTTAAACTATCATGTCAATTCTAAATAATTTTTCACTCGTGAACCGGTGCTAACCGTTACAGCTTTTTATATATTTTTGCTCACAAATTATATGAGAGTGAGAAAATCCGAAAGTGAGAAAGGTAGAATCAGCCTGTATTTCACGGTTGTTCAATTAATTAAAAAAAAATAAATAAAAATAGAAAAAAAGGCAATTTTTATTTATTGTTTTTTTTTTTTACAACAACAGCACATATAACAAAGCCATTTGACTCACGGGTCCACAGATAGGTCTCAACAGCATCTACATAGGGGCGGCGAAGATCTTTGTCAGCTCCCGTCCGGTGAAGGTCGTCCTGCCACAAGAAGCACCAACTATTCTTGCAGAGGAATGCGATCTCCCGAGAGAGACCAGAGACACTCTCGATCGACTCCAATCTTGTTAACTCCAAGTTAATGGGTGAAGCTCTTACTAGGACAGACTGAACTCTCGACTCTAGCCACTTATTTACCCCTTGCTCCTCGGAGCATATTTTCTAACACCAATCTCAGTTTGGCCCATCCCAAACTGCTTGTTTCCTTGGAATCCTATTAGCGGATAGAAAATTATCGGTGATTCGCGCTAGGAAATGCTTTGCGAATCAAAGCCAACAAAGTACGGAGCGCTCTCAAAAAGCAGCGAAAAGGTGCTCCGTCAAAGCTTTCTTGAAGGATCTTCATGGGAGCGTCTACGGATTTAATTGAAAGCAGAAGTCAGCACGTATCTTTCCAGATTACATGAGGGGTGTGTCTCAGAGGAACACTTTTTTGAAGTTAACTTCTTAGGCGGCGATATGAAGTTTTGATTGACAGTAAAATTTGAAAAAATTGTATTCTTAATAGATGATGCAACGGAAGTTATGCAACGGAAATTTAATTTTCGTAATATAGCATTTTCAGGTCGAATGAAACTTTTTTCAAGTCAAATGAAACCTTTTCCAAATGAAGTGAAACCATTTTCAAATCAAATGAAATTTTTTTCAAATGAAGTGAAACCATTTTCAAGTCAAATGAAAGCTTTTTCAAATGAAGTGAAACCTTTTTCAAATCAAATGAAACTTTTCAATTGAAATGAAACTGTTTTCGGCTGTTTTGCCGTCCTGATGGAGGAATCGGATGAAGAGGCTTAGATGCCAATCCACGTGTACCAAAGTATTGAGAAATCGAGGTGATCACACCAAGATATGGATAGGTACGTCAAGGAACCTAATTTTCCTAGATAAATGAATTATACACACCTGAGTGCTGTTCATGCATTTCTCGAATCTTTATTTTTAAGTTTTTGATTTATGTACTAATTGGATCTTAAATTTACGCTGACTAGTGCATTGGTCTTGACTTTGGCAATACTAGGTCACTAGTCAGCAGTCTATCGTTCTAGGTCGCTAGTAAGTAAAGTTGCTGACTACCACAATAGGTAGCCAGCTGTTGCAACTGCTGACACCAGCGATCGCAATGCTGACGCCGGCGATAGCACACTTACTAAGGGCCGTGAGCGTTGAAATGACGCAATCACTACTCAGCGCTTTTGCTTGTTCTAGAATTTCATGCAAACAAATATGCCAGTGTTTGCATATTTGGACAGAAATGAACATGCTTCCGACCGTTACTTTATTCAACGAGTTTTAGATATGCGTCATTTCCCTTACTTGTATTTAAGGTACATTTTTTGTTTACATCAAAGAGAACTACATATCTACATGTATCAACTACAATTTTGTTTACAAGTTAAGTTTTAATTTTACTTCATTCTTATTACTAAGGTTTAAATTACAATTCATGCAACAAAGTTGGTAGCCAGCCGACTTTTGTTCAACTCATCATTCAACTTTTGTACAACCTTGCGTTTGTTTACGAATGTCAGATTTTGAGGTAAAATTTTGGAAATAAAATTTTAATATATTTTTCACATTCATCATTACGAACACCCAAAGCAAAACCTGTGCGTGACATCCCATCCAACTAGAAGAGTCCACAATGCACCCCGTTCGGACTCCCTGCGCGGTGCGCTTATAAGGTATACCTACCTATTTAGCATTGTGTATCAATCAAGGTCATTAAAAAAACCTTAAAAATAAACGAGAAAAAATTTCAAAAAACTCAAATTTTGCAGGGTCGAAAATTATTTTTTTGGGTAGGCGTAGTGGAACTTTTTTTTCCTTAACCCCAAACCTATCGAAAAATCGATGGCGCGATATAGGTTAATAAATCGACCCGCCTTAATACACACAGAGACAGGGAACATCTTTGCCAGCTCCCGTCAGCGAATGTCGCCCTGCTACAACAAGTACCACCGGTTGCTGCAGAGGGACAAGATCGCCCGAGAGAGACCAGAGGCACTCTCGTTCAACTCGTTACACGTTATTTCGTTACATCAACAACAACGCAAATAGAATCAAATCAAACAAAGTACGGAGCGCTCAAAAGGAGCGAAGAGGGACTGCGTCAAAACTCTCTTGAAGGAATCCTAATTGAAGCGTCTACGAATTTGAAAAGAGGAGTCAGCAGAGTCCTTACAGTGAGTGTTTCTTGAAGGAACACTTTTTAGGGCCACTTGCATAAAAGCCGATAACGCCTAATCGGTGATTAACTTGACAGCTAACCATACAAAATACGTCAATTGAACTCCGGTTAGTCGTTATCGGCTTTTATGCAAGCGGCCCTTAATATCTAATAAACGCACCTTACAAGAGTCCTAAATAGCATTGTGTATCAATACCAAGTGTGAACTCTTCTTTTGACAACACACATTAGGTTTGTTTACTGACCAAAAAAAGTTCAGAGCAGGTTAGAGCAGAGCAGAGCAGGGCAGCTGTCAAAATAGAAATAGAGCAACTTAGAGCAACTCAGAGCAGAAATGCCATGAAACACTTGAATCTCGATAGTTTCTTTTTATTTGGTTTTTTGTTTAAATCTTCAAAATTAATGCAAATTCACGTATACAAAAACATTGATTTTCTTGCGAGCTAATTTTTTTTGAAGTTTTCAAAAATTTATTTTTTCCTGACTGACAATTGGTTTTCTGCTCTAACTTACTCCATAAAAAAAGCTAGAGCAGAAATTTGTGATCTGGATTACTCTAGTTTTGTTTTGAGCGTACTCATGAAACAAAAGATAGAGCAACCAAAGTGTTCTTTAAACACAATTTTGTGAAATATCTCAATCTGGCGTAAGCTAGAGCAGCCCAATAAACAAATCTATTAAAATGTCGGTTTGTTTACATCCTGCACATATTAAAATGTCGCCAGCACAGAATAACAGAAAAGCAAATGGCGTTGCTTAACATCCTGCACACATCAACATGGCGGTCTCCTATCTTTTACCTAATGGTAGACAGAGATGGGAAGATGGAAAGAAGTGAGACAAAAAATGAAATTAAAAACAGGTGACTAAACTCACTTTGAAGTTTTCACGACTATGTCTATGATATCACACTTGTTATTAACCAATCTCAAACAGGTGTTAAACTCATTTTGGAATTTTGACGTCTATGCAGAAGAGTTTACACTTGGTATTGATACACAATGCTAAATAGGTAGGTATACCTTATAAGCGTACCGGGCAGGGAGTCCGAACGGGGCGCATTGGATGGGATGGAAGGCACAGGTTTTGCTTTGGGTGTTGGTAATGATCAAGAAAATAAAGGTCTAGGCGAATTAATGCCAATAAAATTGCTACAATTTTAGGTGAAAAATATATTATTTTATATTATATAATATATTTTATTTCCAAAATTTTACCTCAAAATCTGACATTCGTAAACAAACGCAAGGTTGTACAAAAGTTGAATGGTGAGTTGAACAAAAGTCGGCTGGCTACCAACTTTGTTGCATGCAATTTTGAAAGACCCGTTGACACGAGTCAATTTTCAGAGTCAACATGAAATTGAACGAAAAATCGAGCAATGTAAACGGGACTTAAGTGTTGCGGTATGCCCCTTACGTCACTGTCAAGCCACAATTACATGAAACTTTGACAGGTGCGCGCCTCGGCTTTGAGCATTTTCCAAAATCTCGCTTCTCTTTACGTTCCACAAACTTTGTATGAAAGTGGAACCTGCAAAGTTTTATGTAATTGAAGCTTTACGGAAAATGGTGCTTGTCGTGCTGCCGGCCGAGGTTGAGGAAGTGCGTATGTAACGGGCGATCGGGACTTCTTGTACTTGCAGATTATCACGATTGTAATAATGATGCCAAATGAGAGGATGAGAGCGGTATATGCTATTGTAGCATGATGGTATTTGAGGTATGAAATTTGTGATGATAGCTCTGTCCCGATATGATGCATTAAGTTTTGTTGCAGAGCCGATATGTTTCTGATCTGATCAATATATGGTTGCATGTGAAGTGTCTTCCATACTGTGTTCTCAGGATATGTGATCCTGCTAAGATTTGTAGAAGCGGTGTGCATTGAAGATGAATATATTTGATGCCCTTAACTTATGACTGACTTGTACATGAGTGTGCAGTCGGGGCAAATTTTTGCAATCCCCGAACCCTTTAATGTTAGCTGGGAGTGATTTGATCCGCACGCGGCATTGATTCGGGTGGGGGACTGCATCGCGTACATCCAGAGATTGTTCTGAGTTAGTTGTTTTATCGGTGTGTTGTCTTCTACCGGGGCTACCTTGCAGCTGTTCACTGGATTGCTGTTCAGAAGTGACATTTCGCATTGACAATCGCCTGAGTCCTTTGTCACAACGCACTCTCGCCACTGATTTTCTGTCAATGCTATGAGATCATTGCATTGCGTGATGGCAACCGTTGAGATGTTCATTATGCTCGAAATCGGATATGGTTTAAGTACTTCCCAGGTTCAGGATCTCATAATGGAAGTGAATTTCGAAGATAACCTGCCCATCCGTCCTTCCGCCCTTCACCTTCATAGCCTTGTTAAGTTGTAAGAGGTTGTTTTGGTCAACTGGCAACCGTAGCGATGTGGGTAAAATGGTTGCGAACTCGGATTAGTCCTGCTCAAAGTTGCGATCTTGACAGTAACGTTGAACTGATTCTTCCGTGGTACGCATCTGTCAAAGTATTGATTATTCTTGCCTGAATTCTATGTAGTCTGGCTGATAACCGTGCTAATTGCGTGGCCAATGCGCAGCCGAATTCGAAGAGGTCTGTTCGGTACCTTTCCGTCTGCTTCTTGCGGATCCATGATGTCACTTGCACTATTTGAGCATCCACCATACCATATCGAACTTCTGTTTGATGTTTTGCTCCCCTTGTTTAAAGATGTTCAGCGTTGCATCAATAACTGAAGTTTCATTATTTAGTAGCTCGTATACATGGTTGTCATTTTGTCTGAGTGTATTGATTGTGTCTAACATCTCTTCTGCATAGCTGGTGTCCAAAACACGGAACAATGGAAGGCAATGTTTCCGATGAAGTTGAAAGCGCCACGTTTGGATCGTGAAAGGCTATTTTCTTCAAAAAAAATTTATATAAAAAAAATAATAACTCGCAACTGAGAATCTAAATTGAAACTTTAAAATAACGAGAACTTAGGCAAAGATAAACTTTAACCCTCTCATACAAATTCCTAAACTACGGTATCTTACATTTTATCAAGACTTAGTTTTAAGTATTTAAACAATTTGTAAGTTCAAACAAAGCCCCGAAAAATCTAGTTTTACAATTGCAAAGTAATTTCTTTAAACCGGTCAGCAATGACCCCAAAAAAAGGTTTGTTCTATATATACGTATTCAGTTTTATATTTAGGAACAAAAAAAGTTAAAGCTTACATAGGTAAACTAGTTTCTGGAATGGTTATCAACCAGACCCCAAAATGCAAAAACAAACATTTTTGTGGTACCATAGATACCGTGATATAATGTTGCTTATTTATTCAATGCTATATTTTAAGTTATGAATATTATTATGTTATTTGTGGCCTTTTGTTTTGTTATCTTCTTTAAGTTAAAGTATTTTTTTTTGTTATAAGAAATAATTTTCCTTTTTTTGTATTTGATTTATTTATTATTATTATTATTTTCCTAAGTTTAAATTTTAAAGTTTTTATTTCCTTTCCCTAACTTTTACATTATTTATTATCATTATTATTATTGTTTTCCCCTAAGTTTTATTTTCATTTCCCTCCTTTTTCCTCTTCCTTTTCCTAACTTTACATTAGTTAAGCGGGAAACAGAATCAGTCCGCGAATACATCAGTTGCGTGACGTACGTCAGTTTTAAGCTTTCGGCAGAATCAGTCCGTCACGTACGTGCCGGAAAAGGAAGAAACTGACAGCCGAGTAGGATGTGTGTATTTTGCATGTAAAACGCTACATTGACAAAGTATCAGTCAACGGATCCGGTATCCTTCGCCAATTTTCTACTTTGACGTACCGCCAATTTGACAACGGGATTGTGAAAATTGTGAAAAAGCAAATTTAAGTTAAATTATTTAACCAAAGTAATTGCCGATTTATATTTTTATTTATTGCTAAAAGTAAGGTGAGTACGTGTGCTGTTTTAGAAATTCAATTTATTCATTCATTCATATGTGAATTTGCTTATGTATGTACCTATCTATATAAATGTGTTTTTTTTCGCAGATTCATACTTTGTTGTAAAGTAAAGGTTGTAAAGCCTCGTGAAAAGCTCCATTGCTTCTATAAGCATCACTATAACAAGTATTACTTGAATATTTTCCATGTTTTTAACCGAAATTTTGCTTTTGTTATGTTTTTATACCTTTCATGAACATGAAATGGTATTATAACTTTGGTCCGATGTTTGTAAATATGAGAAGAAGAAGAGATAGACCCATCAATAAGTATACCGAAATGATCAGGATGACGAGATGAGTTGATTTAGCCATGTCCGTCTGTCCGTCTGTCTGTCTGTCTGTTTGAACGCAAACTAGTCCCTCAGTTTTTGAGATATTTGGCTGAAATTTGGTATGCGGCCACCATTTTCCAATATAGGAATCATTTGTCGGAACCAGCAAGATCGGACCAATATAACATATAGCTCCCATACAACCGATTATTCCGATAAACGGATTTTGGGCTATAACTCCTGTAATTAAACACGTAGGAACGTGAAATTTTGTAAGTATTGCTATTTTTATATGTGAAATATCGATGTTGAAACTCATAGAGTTGGGATAAATATTTCACATAGCTCCCATACAATCGATTATTCCGATAAACGGATTTTTGGCTATAACTCCTGTAATTAAACACGTAGGAACGTGAAATTTTGTAAGTAATGCTATTTTTATATGTGAAATATCGACGTTGAAACTCATAGAGATGGGATAAATATTTCACATAGCTCCTATACAATCGATTATTCCTATAAACGGATTTTGGGCTATAACTCCTGTAATTAAACACGTAGGAACGTGAAATTTTGGACGTATTGCTATTTTTATATGTGAAATATCGATGTTGAAAATCATCGAGATTGGATAAATATTTCACATAGCCCCCATACAATCGATTGTTCCGATAAACGGATTTTGGTAGATAACTGCTGTAATTATATAGGTAGGAACGTGAAATTTTGGAAGTATCGCTATTTTTATATGCGAAATATCGATGTTGAAAATCATTGAGATGGCACAAATATTTCACATAGCTCCCATACAATCGATTATTCCGATAAGCGGATTTTGGTAGATAACTCCTGTAATTATATCGGTAGGAACGTGAAATTTCGTAAATGTTGCTATTTTAGAATGTGGAATGTCGATGTTAAAAATCAATGAGATTGGACCAATATAACACATCGTCCCCATATAATCGATAGCTCCGATAATTTCGGTATGAGCTAAAGTTAAATTCACACAGGCTGTACTGGGGATCAAACAGTGAAAATCGTGACGCTTATTCATGAAAGGTATTTAGCCTTCAGCACAGCCGAAGACAGCTTTCCTTACTTGTTTTTTAATAATTTTCGTTTTGCGCCAATTACTTTGTTGACATATCTGTGTACTTCAACATGACGTACGTCAATCGCTATGTGCCATCCCTGTACGGCACGTACGTTTTGTCACGACGTACGTCACGTACGTGACGTATTGACGGACTGATTCTGCCGAAAGCTTTAGAGCAAATTCTATTTTGACGTATCCGTCTTATCTGGCGTTACACATACAACGCCCGCAGTCTACTTTGCTGTCAGTTATTTCGACGTACTGACGAACTGATTCTGCTGAACTTTAATGCCTTTATTTTTATATTTTTATTTTTTACTTATCGATTATTGTTATAAAATTAATATCTGATTCCTCTTATGTTTAGTTTAATATAATATATAACTCCCCTTTATGTTAAATTTAATTAAATTTTTAACACCTCCTTAGGTTTACTTTATTTTTGCTCCCTTATATTTATTTTAATTCAATATTTAACTCTCT
Organism: Campiglossa producta; assembly: GCA_964058755.1. Lineage (NCBI taxonomy): Eukaryota > Metazoa > Arthropoda > Insecta > Diptera > Tephritidae > Campiglossa > Campiglossa producta. The sequence continues at coordinate 52,551,427 of CAXKVI010000002.1, forward strand.
TATGTTTAGTTTACAGCAAAAATTTTACTTATTTTCCCCATTCTACCCTCTTTTCATTTCAAAATAGATACACAAAAACTAGTTCTAATTTAACGTGCCAATTGGCACGGACTCACCGGAATGTCGTTGTTGCTGTGTTTGTTGTTGTTTCTGTAGCGGGCCTATACGTGGCAGTACCGCTGTTTTAAATCTGGTAGTTGATGTTATTATGCCAGCTGATGGTTGTTGTTGTTATGCCAGATGGTTGTTGTCGTAGGTGGTAGTTGTTGTTATGCCAGCTGGTTGTTGTTGCTGTTATGCCAGGTGGTTGTTGTCGTAGCTGGTAGTTGTTGTCATGCCAGCTGGTTGTTGTTGCTGTTATGCCAGCTGGTTGTTGTTGTTGTTAAGCTTGTTGCCTATGTTGTTGTTGTTATGCCAGCTGGTTGTTGTTGCTGTTATGCCAGCTGGTTGTTGTTGTTGTTATGCCACCTGGTTCTTGTTGCTGTTTCGTACACTTATCATTTTATCACAATCTAAATAAAAATACCACATTTAGAGTTGGGAAAAATGGTTTAAAAACCCACATTTTTACTAATCACGCACTCAACCTCCTATCTAAATCAATACATATATTTTACTGTAACTCTCTCGCTTTTATCTAATTACATGTCATTTTTGCTGGCAAGCGCAGAATTGCCAGACTTACGATATCAAAAATGTGTCATAAATGTGACGAATTCGATGATTCCTTGATTATTTTCCCTGAGTTCGATCACTGTACGTTAAATAAAACACTCCGATTCTGCTTAATAAGTAGTACGCTTTATTTAGTACTAAAAACCGTAGTACAATATCGCGGGTTAATTCACTGTTCAGTACTTCACTGTACAACACTTCAAAATAAACTGATTCACGTGCGTTGTCTTTGCGCTTTTATATACCCTAGTAGACTGCGGCTTCATCACAGTGTTCTCGAAGCGTTTATCTATCGTCATCTCCTCTTTGTGCCACATTCGCAAACACGCGAGCTGCCTCTCCCTCTCTCGCTATCACGTCATGTATCTAAACAGCTATAGTTGTGGTAGTCACGCTAGGGGTGGAAATACGCTAGTGTTGGAAGATGAGCGATTCTTGATAACATTCGCCACACTGCCCTCCACCTAAGTCTGATCGTCCCGATCACACACATTTCCCGATCCAAACGTTGCCAGCCTCTCCAGCGGAACCACTTTCATTTTGTTTCGTTGCATTCCAACAGCCTGTATGCGGTAAACAACGTCGTTGATCCGTTTCACAACTCTGTATGGTCCTTCCCAGCTGCACTGAACTTTGGGAGACACACTTTTCCTCCGTTGTGGCCCGTATAGGAATACTAAATCTCCTTCCCAGAACCCTTCCGTTTCCTTTGCTTTGTCGTACCTGGTTTTCATGTTTTTGCTTATAGTTCTGGGGAATGGAACAGCTTCATCCAAGGTAATCCTCTCAACCGGTGCATCTGAGTTGCACTGCCTCCTTCGACCATGACTCGTGGATCTCATCACCTTTGCTCTAATGCACTCATCGCATTTGGCAATCCACTCCTTTACCGACTGACCGTAACCAACCCAATAAAATGTCTGCTTAATCCTCTCCAAGGTCTTCTTGACTCCTAGATGACCTCCACTTGGATCGTTATGCATTTCCCTGAGAACATCAGACATCCGCTTTCTTGGAACAACTATAAGCTTCCGAGCGCATTGACCATCCTCACTCTCCCATATTCGATGCAAACAACCGGATACCATTCGTAAACTGTTCCATTGTGTCCAATATGACTTGGCAACTGGACTCTTCGCTGACATTTCTTTTCTTGCTGGTCGTTTGTTTCACTCAAGCCCTCTGATCACACATGCCAGATCTGAATCTTCCTGTTGACTTCTCCGAATATTCTCAAGCAGGCATTTGTCTATCAAAGCCATTGGTTGAGGAGGTACCTTTGCCTTTCGAGTGTCCCTGTGCTTCACCTCTAATGAAACTCTTTTGGTGCAATACCCAATGTTGTGTCCAAAGATCAGAGGTACTTCTTGGCCATTGTACGTCATAACTCTATTTCTCAGGTTCATGTGAATGTCTCGCACAGCCAAGAAATCGACGCCAATGATGACTTCGTCCACAATATCTGCCACTAAGAAGTTGTGGTATGTAGTCACATTCCCAATCACAACTTTGCACCGCACTTCTCCATGGAGCTTACTTTCACCAGTTACGGTCCGCAACTTTGCATCCTGTAATGGTCGCACTCTCTTATAGACCAAGTCACTTCGAATGATGGAATGAGATGCGCCAGTATCCACAGTGAGTAACCGCTCTTTTCCGTCCAAGAAACCTCTAACAGTAACATTACCTGCTTTCCCTCCGACCTGCGACACAGAAACTATGGGGCATTCATCTTGTTCATCTCCTCCAGCGTTGCCCTTACGTCCACTTGCATTGCCGAAGTCTCTGGAGCCGATGTTGCAATGACGCACAATATGGCCAGATTTTCCGCACTTGAAGCATTTAATGGCTGGTTCATTTTTCCGTTGCTTTCCGTTCAATGCTTCTAGGATTGCGTCCACCCACTCTGGTCGTTCTACTTCCACATTGTGAACCTTGTTATCTGGTTTACATAAAAGCGAGGCTGTCTCTTGTAATAAAGCGTGTGATACCGTCTCTGCGAATGTGTTTTAGGGGTTTGCATATGCGGCTCGCTTCGTTTCTACATCCATTATTCCATTTATGAATCTTTGTATCTTTACCCTCTCGATGTATTCCACGGGTGCGTCTGCGTTCGCCAAATGAGCTAACCTCTTAATGTCCCAAGCAAATTCCTGTAATGTCTCATTAGCCTTCTGGAAGCGATTCTGTAGCTCAATTTGAAATATCTGCCTCCTATGCTCGCCACCGTAACGCCTCTCAACTGCACCCATCAATGCCTCATAGCTGTTCCTTTCACCTTCTGGAATAATTTGAAGGATTTCGGCTGCAGGTCCTTTCAATGACACAAATAAAGCAGCGACTTTGTCCTCAGCGCCCCAGTTGTTCACAGCTGCTGTCTTCTCAAATTGTAGCTTAAATACCTGGAAAGGAACAGAACCGTCAAATGATGGGGTTTTTACCTTGGGTACGCTTGTGAAAACACTTGGACGATTCAGCTGCAACTCCTGGATACGACTTCTTAACGCATCCACCTCGGCTTCGACTTTCTCCTCAAGCTGCATTAGTTTCTCGTCCATGCGCGCGTCTAGTTTTGAGGACATACGTGCTTCCTGTTCCTCCAGCTGTGTAGACAACTGCAATATTTGAGATGCCATGTGCGTCTTCGTTTCCTCCCACTGAGATGCCAAGCGTGTCTCTTGTTGTTCCAACTTTGATATCATGCGTGTCTCTTGTTGTTCCAACTTTGATGTCATGCGTGTCTCTTGTTGTTCCAACTGAGATGCCATGCTTGATGTTATGTTGTTTGACATCTGAGCCAAGGCAGCCAATAAAGAGTTTGTGTCCACATTTTCCACTGAATCCGGAGAATCCTTTTGCTCTTCTATTTTCGTCGCCTCATCCGCAAGCTGAAAAACGTGGTCGTCGACGTTGATTCCCTCTGCTTCCATAGCCTCTCGCAACCGTGATTGTAGCTCTGCTTTATTGCCCGTTGTTGCCAATCCACGTCGTTCTAACTCGTTTTTGAGTTGCTGGATCTTCAACTCATTCAACTTTGCCATGTCCTTGTTATCCTTAAAATGTCCTTGTTATCCTTTTCAATGTCCTTGTTATCCTTTTCAATGTCCTTGTTATCCTTTCCAATGTCCTTGAATTTATTTAACAATACCGCTTCTGACACCAATTGTGACGAATTCGATGATTCCTTGATTATTTTCCCTGAGTTCGATCACTGTACGTTAAATAAAACACTCCGATTCTGCTTAATAAGTAGTACGCTTTATTCAGTACTAAAAACCGTAGTACAATATCGCGGGTTAATTCACTGTTCAGTACTTCACTGTACAACACTTCAAAATAAACTGATTCACGTGCGTTGTCTTTGCGCTTTTATATACCCTAGTAGACTGCGGCTTCATCACCTAGAAATGTCTACACATTTCTAGGTTATTCGTGCAACAGTGTTCTCGAAGCGTTTATCTATCGTCATCTCCTCTTTGTGCCACATTCGCAAACACGCGAGCTGCCTCTGCCTCTCTCGCTATCACGTCATGTATCTAAACAGCTATAGTTGTGGTAGTGACGCTAGGGGTGGAAATACGCTAGTGTTGGAAGATGAGCGATTCTTGATAACATTCGCCACATAAAGGATGACTCGTATCCCGATACGATACTGTGGCGAATGTTCTCTTTAATGCAGAATGTTGTTATCTCCATAAACAGCTGTTTGGGTATCTTTGTGAACTCTTTAATCATTACCCACTTTTCTTGTATTATATCGAGTACCAGCTGTATTGGTATACTCGGAAAGAGTGATACCACGTCGAACGAAATAAGTTTTTCGTCGTCAAATATGTAAGTGTTGTTTACCCTTTCTTTAAATTCGAGCGTGTTTTTGATGTTGTATGTAGAATTTGACGTTATGTTTTTTAATATTTCAGCAATATATTTGCACAAGCCATATGAGGGTGATCCAATCGCTGAACAAATTAACATCACGACTGCAGAATAAAAACAACTGCCTAGTAGATAAGCTTTTTAAGATGGGTTTAATTACGAAGTCTGAGAGAAATAGACTTACAACAACAACTGCGCTTCCACCCAGAATCTATGGCCTCCCGAAGGTCCATAAGGAAGGCACTCCATTAAGGCCAATTTGTTCAGCGATTGGATCACCCTCATATGGCTTGTGCAAATATATTGCTGAAATATTAAAAAACATAACGTCAAATTCTACATACAACATCAAAAACACGCTCGAATTTAAAGAAAGGGTAAACAACACTTACATATTTGACGACGAAAAACTTATTTCGTTCGACGTGATATCACTCTTTCCGAGTATACCAATACAGCTGGTACTCGATATAATACAAGAAAAGTGGGTAATGATTAAAGAGTTCACAAAGATACCCAAACAGCTGTTTATGGAGATAACAACATTCTGCATTAAAGAGAGCAGATATTTTAAATTTAATAATACCATATACACGCAATTGAAAGGAATGCCGATGGGAGCGCCCACATCCCCAATCATAGCGGATATAATCATGGAGAAACTTTTAGATAGTAGTATAGAAAAATTGCGGTATAAACCTAGGATACTTACGAAATACGTCGATGACCTCTTTGCCATAGTTCGTGAAAATGAAGTACAAAATGCACTTGATACACTCAACAATTTTGACAAGAATATTAAATTTACTGTAGAAATAGAAAATAACGGAACATTAGCTTATTTGGACTCGGAAATAAACAGACGGGGAAATCAACTAAAACTAAAGTGGTACAAAAAAGAAATAGCTTCAGGACGAATTATAAATTTTAATTCTAAGCATCCCAAAGCCATGATTGTAAATACAGCATTGGGCTGTATACGGAAAATGTTACTTACCTCAGACGAAGTGTACCACAAGGAAATAAAGAAAGAAATAGTCATAATGTTAAGAAATAATGATTTTCCTAAACACACAATAAGAAGGTTAATCAAAAAAGCTAAATTGCCAAATAACACACAAAAACCCGAAAAACCATTAAATTTTAAGTCGCTGGCCTATGTACCTCAATTATCCGAACGTTGCCAAATCTAATTGTTACAACAAGGATATCACAAAAATAGCGCATAAGCCGTCTAACACTTTAAAAAAATTTTTCAATAAAACGAAGTCGAATATACCAAAAATGGACAAAAGCAACGTGGTATATAAAATTCCCTGTAAAGGCAAGGTTGAGGAAACTTGCAATAGTATTTATGTCGGTACTACTAAGTCCAAATTGAAAACAAGACTATCACAACACAAATCCGATCTAAAACAATGTCATCAACAAAAGAACCAGAAAACAGCACTCATGACACACTGTGCAGCTAGCGGGCACACACCTAACTTTGACGAGACCGAAATACTGCAACAAGAACAACACTACAGTAAACGATTCACTCTTGAAATGCTACACATTATTAACGTACCGACAAACATACGACTAAACTATAAGAGCGATGTGGACCATTCCGCGCATATATACAAAAATTTGATTACAAGAGGACAGTATCATACTCGACGTCTTAAGAAACGTATGTGCAGATGTAAATGATAATTATTTGTGATAATTTGTTAATTGTGTATTTATTATTATTTTTGTTTTTATTAGTTTTGTAACCCTGATGACGATTGCCGCAGAGCAGTCGAAATATATTGGTTGAAAAAATCATCAACGGTGTTTTAGTTTACAACACAGACCTCGAGCCAGCTAAATCAGATAGTTAGATGAAGAATAAGGTCGCCAAACAATACAATTTACACTCTTCAATTTTCCGTTTTCGTTTGCAAAATGAAGGTAAAACGTCAAACATGATATGTTTTCGTTTCCTAAAAATGTACACTTCAAGAGTGTAAAAAACTCACACTTTTTACCCTCTGAAGCTTTGACAGGGTAGCTGGTTGCACTGAAAATCAGGTGACGAAAATTTTATTTCATAGATAAATTTGGTGAAATAAATTGGATTTTGCAATAACAATTAAATATGGGTGAAAAACGAAACCTAATTATTCAAGCACATAGCATAGCAAACGGGGCAGTGTTTTATGTTCGTTTTCTCGATAACAGGTTCATGCAGAACGTGTACACTTTTATCACATCTTTATAGTGTTCTGTGCAAGAGTGTAAACATGTTCAACGTGAAAGTGTACATTTTTTTCGATGAAACGAAATCAGCATTAGAAATTTGATTTTTTTAACATAAATAACAGCGAATTATATAAAATTATTAGTTAGAATAACTCCTTCAAGTCTGCTCACTATTTTCTATTAAACAAATAACAAACAACTGCTAATAATTAGCTTCAAACCCCAAAATTTGGTATTTGTTTCCTTTAGCGGTCAACTCCTAATAAATTAGCTAGAATTATGGAAAATAGCTAAAATACGGCTTTTGGCCTGAGGATCACGAATCCGGAAGCGCTTTTTCAACGTTGACGATCATGTTTTTCAGCTTTCGGAAGAGGGAGCGACGAAAATAGAAGAGCAAAAGGACTCTCCGGATTCAGTGGCAAATGTGGACACAAACTCTTTATTGGCTGCCTTGGCTCAGATGTCAAAGAACATAACATCAAACATGGCATCTAACTTTGAAGAGCAGGAGACACGTATGTCATCACAGATCTCCACACAACTGGAAGAACACAAGGCTTATATGTCATCTCAGCTGGAAGAGCAGGAGACACGAATGTCGTCGCAAATTTCGGAACAGGTTTCATCTCAGATCTCCACTCAACTGGAAAAACACGAGGCTTATATGTCATCGCAGCTGGAGGCACAAGATGCAAAGATTGCAGAACTTCAAGATAAAATTGACGCTGAAGTTGATGCGTTAAGGAACGCATCCAGGAGTTGCAGCTGAATCGTCCAACTGTTTCAACCAGCGCACCCAAGGGAAAAACTGCATCCTTTGACGGGTCTGTCCCTTTCCAGGTATTTAAGCCACATTTTGAGAAGACAGCAACTGTGAACAGCTGGGGCGCTGAAGACAAAGTCGCTGCTTTATTTGTGGCATTGAAAGGACCTGCAGCCGAAATCCTACAGACTATTCCGGACGCCGAAAGAAACAACTATGAAGCGTTGATGGGAGCCGTTGAAAGAGGTTACGGCAGCGAGCATAGGAGGCAGATACATCAAATAGAGCTACAGAATCGTTTCCAGAAGGGTAACGAAACATTACAAGAGTTTGCATCGGACATCGAGAGGTTGGCCCATCTAGCAAACGCAGACGCTCCAGTGGAATACATCGAGAGGGTGAAAATTCAAGGTTTCATAAATGGAATACGTGATATGAAGACGAAGCGAGCCACATATGCAAATCCAAAGAGATCATTCGCGGAGACGGTATCACATGCTCTAACTCAAGAAACCGCATCTCTTTTGAGCAAACCAGTGTACAAAGCTCACCGCGTGGAAGTGGAGACGCCAGACTTGGTCAACAAAAGCGACAAAATTTTGGAAGCATTGAATGGGGCACATAAGAAAAGCGATGGGGCCATTAAGTGCTTCAAGTGCGGAAAATCTGGTCATATTGCACGTTATTGTGGATCTGGATCGGCTCCAATAATTCCAGTAATGCAAGCGGATGTAAGCGCAAGGCTGAAGGAGATGAGCAAGTCTCCCAATCCAACCAACCGTTAAACTAAAGAGAGTCAGCCGCAAGGGGCGTAGGCTGGCTCCCGCAATCGGATGCCCCATAATCTCTGTCTCACAGATCGGAAGGAAGTCGAATAATGTTACTGTTGGAGGACTCGTGGACGGAAAGGAGCGTTTACTGACTGTTGATACGGGCGCATCTCATTCCATTATTCGATCAGATTTAGTCAACAAAGAAGTGAAGCCATTACATGGAGCAAAGTTGCGTACGGCGACTGGTGTGGACACCCAAGTCCAAGGAGAAGTAACATGTGAAATTGCAATTGGGAATTTCACCGTACTGCATAATTTTATAGTGGCAGATATTGTTGATGAGATCATAGTTGGTGTGGATTTCTTAAGCAACCAAGGCATCAAGATCGACATGAAAAACAGGGGGGTCACTCTGTATTGCGATGCGAAAGAAAATTTTTTCGCATTTGCCTTAGCGACACTCTGTAACTCAACTATCGCAACGGAAATTGACATTTTCGGATTTGTTTTTTCCCTTTTCGCATTCATTTTTTCCCTCTCGAATCGCGTACACTCTGTATCGCGAAAGTGAAATGTCAATTGCTTTGTACATTCGGATTTGTCTTCCTACAACAAAACGCAGTCGAACCGCTATCGCACCGCTAAACAATTTTGAATAAAATTAAATTTTTAAACATATTCTTGTAAATTATTGTAGAGCTATTAGTATACTTACCTTTCTTATCGAAAAACATGTTTATTTTGGCGCTTATTTCGCAAAATTAATAAAAAAAAAATTTTTTTTTTTTGAAAAATATTTTGTTTAACTTTTAAATTTACAAAATAATTACCAAAAATTTGTAAGAAAACTTCAATTAAACTAATAAAATTATGTTTATACGGACGTGATTTTGCATATGCACACGCATGCACACATATTTCAATACACATAAAAGGTATATATATAGGTACAAATAACTTTTGCAAGTACAAGTGTTTGCAGCATAGCATACAGTTAGGCGCCAAATTAAAAGAAATGGTATGGGTAAAAGCATAGGACAAGAGCCTTCACTTCAAGTATGCAATGAAAATTGTCAACTTGCGGTTAGTTTTACAACAGTGATGCCAACCCAAGCAAGAAAATAACCAAATACGCAGAACGCAGCACTGTTAGCAATGCTATAGCAATACAGAGTACCATTTGCTTATCGCATCGTGAGCCCCCAGGACTATGAGAACATGGACGTACCACTAAATTTTGGTTACGAAAACAAGTGCATCAGTAAGCGGGTCCTTGTGGAAGATAGCCAACAAATTCCACCGAAGTCGGAGGCAGTCGTTTGGGCAAGGATTGATGGAGATTAAGGGACAAACAAATTGTGGGTTGTCGAGGCAGCAAACAAATCAAAGATGGATATACCTACTAGTAGGAAAAACACTGGCTATGACAAAACAAGATGGACGTATACCGGTAAGAGTACTAAATGAGTTCTGATCGCCGATCAAGGTTTGCAAAAGAGGAATATTGGGACAATGTCAATCTTTCAGATGATATCACGGCGTGGACGCAAGAGCTCGAAGAAGGCCACCAGAATAAGGCAAAACAACTTCTACTAAAGTACTCTAGCATATTTGACAAGGATGGCTCCAAACCAGGTCGAACAAATGTAGTGAAGCATCACATTGATACCGGTGACGCGAGACCAATCCGCCAAGCTCCTCGAAGTGTTCCATTGGCCAAACGCCAAGTGGTAAGAGAAATTATACAGGAAATTAGTGAGAATGGCGTGATCGAACCATCAGCTAGTCCATGGAGCTCACCGGTTGTGCTAGTGAAGAAAAAGGATGGGAAAATGCGGTTATGTGTGGATTACCGGAAGCTGAACGATTTAACGAAAAAGGACAGCTATCCATTACCCAGAATTGACGATACTCTGGACTCACTATCTGATACGAAAGAGTTTTCTACACTGGACTTGAAAAGCGGCTATTGGCAAGTGGAGGTTAGAGATGAGGATAAGGAAAATACAGCAGGAGAGGGGCTGTGGCAATTTACGGTAATGCCCTTTGGACTATGTAACGCTCCAGCTACTTTTGAGAGACTCATGGATCAAGTATTGAAAGGGCTGCATTGGAAAACATGTTTGGTGTACCTGGACGACATCATCGTGCTGGGAAAACGCTTTGAGGAACACCTTAAAAACTTGGAGAAACTTTTCCAAAGGATAGCTGGCGCCGGTCTGAAATTAAGTCCTAAAAAGTGTGCATTGTTCAAGAAGGAAGTAAGTTACTTGGGCCACAAGGTTACTACGGAAAGAATTTGCACGGCTAAAGAGAAGATCGAAGCAGTAAAGGATTGGCCAAGATCCAACGATTTGCATGAGTTACGAAGTTTCCTTGGACTGTGCACGTATTATCGCCGATTTGTACCGAATTTCGCCAGCGTAGCCAGTAGCCTTCATGAGTTGACCAGAAAGAATATGTCATTTGATTGGAAGAAGGAACATGAAGTGGCTTTCCAAACCTTGAAGGAATGGCTGTGCACTGCCGCAATGTTAGCGTATCCAATCCCAGGTTCAACGTTTATTCTGGATACAGATGCAAGTGGTTATCCGATTGGAGGAGTTTTGACACAGATTGTCGATGGGCAGGAGAAGGTAGTGGCATACTATAGCCGCACAATTGGAAAGCCCGAAAGGAACACGAAGAGAACCACTGGCATTGGTGGAGTGCAAAACATTTCCACAAGTATCACTATGGACAGCGTTTCCACGTCAGGACAGACCATGCAGCGTTGAAATGGCTTTTGCAGTTCAGTAATCCGGAAGGTAAATTGGCACGGTGGATAGAGCGACTACAAAGTTACGACTTTTCCATAGAGCATCGCAAAGGCAGCAACCACGGCAATGCTGATGCAATGTCCCGGCGACCATGTAACCTGGAATGCAAGCATTGTTCGAAAGCTGAGGTCAAGGAAGATGTTATAGATGTACGGCTGATGACTATAACATCTACGTGTGTTGTGGAAACTTTAAGGTTTTCGGGCAATCATATATTGCTCGATAACTCAGTTATCGATAAATTTATCGAAATATATCGAGGTCCAAATGAAACCTGGGGTCTTCCCCTTTCGTTTGATACCCATATTGTAAGGAATTTTTTAGGTTTTTGGGCAATCATATATTGACCCAAAACTCAGTTATCGATAAATTTATCGAAATATATCGAGGTTCAAATGAAACCTGGGGTCTTCCCCTTTCGTTTGATACCCATATTGTAAGGAATTTTTTAGGTTTTTGGGCAATCATATATTGACCGATAACTCAGTTATCGATAAATTTATCGAAATATAACAAGGTCCAAATGAAACCTGGGGTCTTCCCCTTTCGTTTGATACCCATATTGTAAGGAATTTTTTAGGTTTTTGGGCAATCATATATTGACCGATAACTCAGTTATCGATAAATTTATCGAAATATATCGAGGTCTAAATGAAACCTGGGGTGTTCCCCTTTCGTTTGATACCCATATTGTAGGGACATTTTACGGCTTTTGGGCCACTGGGGCTTAGACCGAACGAGAGTTTACATACATACAAACAGACAAACATACAAGTGAACCTAATAAAAGCGTGGTAAAAATGAACTCCAAAAAGAAATAACATTTCTTTAATAATTTCGATAGCAAGAAAAGAAGGTCCTGAATGTTCTTAATTATAACATCAAATAGAAAAGAAGGTCCTAAATGTTCTTAATTATACCATCAAAATTTAACACCTGAATGTTGTTAATTATACCATCAAATAGAAAAGAAGGTCCTAAATGTTCTTAATTATACCATCAAAATTTAACACGCTTTTATTATTAATAAAATTAGGAATGTGATATATACTGGAAGATTTAATAATTTAGGTGTAAAGTTTTAATGTTAGAAATATATAATTATGTACAATATGGAATTATTTTGTGGCAGACGAAGAGGCCAAATTATCTTTAAAGGTTACAATGAACTTATAAAGTGTTATATTCCTTTACAGTCAATTTATTTTTTACTTTTTAGTTAATTTTATAAACCAATAATAAAAGCTTATTTTTAAAAAAGTTTTTTTTTCTTTAATTTTATTTTTTACTTTTTAGTTCGGTTTATCAACAAAAGGCAATAATGTCGCAGCAACATCAATCGGCTGCTAGCAGCAACAGAAACCATAGAATCTTTTACAATAAAGCCGCGTGGTTAATAAAGTTACTTTTGGGATATTGGAATAAAGACTAAACTAAACGATAAATGGGATTTTTGAAATTAAGCTAATTTTTTTATTTACTGTTAGCGAAGCCTGAACGATGATGAAAATTTGCAAAATCCCATCTTAACTGCAAGCTAGTACAATATCAAAAGCAAAATTTCCTGGAATGAAAACTTTCGAATATCTCTACTCGTGCGCCACCTATCGGAATTATTTTTTTGTTATTTTGGCAGAAAACTAAACGATGATGAAAATTTCAAGATCCTACCTCAACGGGAAGTTCGAAACGAAACGAATTAATCGACACTAAAAACAGACCTTCGTAATTCTCAAATAAAGCGACTCACGCGCCACCTAGCGGGTCCAATTTTTTTTTAACATTTAGAAAGTAAATAAGTAACACACACGTAAAATATCAGCCAAATCGGTCCATAATTACGATTTTGAGTTTTTATTACCGCTATCTCAGCCCCACCTAGCGGAATTTTTTTTTACAAAAATATTTCTTTTCATGGTAGTAATACATGTTATGAATTTCAGCTAAATCGGACCATAAATGCGAATTTTGAAAATATAGCGACCCACGCGCCACCTATCGAATTTTTTTAATTATAATATTGCATTGTCATCGGGGTTATACATGGGTGCAGAATTTCAGATCAATCGGACACCGGGAAGTGTATCAAATTTAGCTTGCAAGATTTGATTACAGACAGCCGTCAGGTGAAACTAAATAAAATCTTATAATGGCCGTGTTTTTATTTACACGCATATGCGTTTGCGCTTAAATTTTGTATGGAAAATAAGGGTTGATCGCTTATCTCTCCATACAAAATCTAAGCGCAAACGCATATGCGTGTAAATAAAAACACGGCCAATATAAAAAAAAATAGTCACTAAGCTGAACGGTGTGGACTGGCTCACATAAATATGCAAAATTTGGTGCGGTGTAAATGTACTATTGTAGTACAATTTGGCAAATTTATATGAGCCAGTTCCACACCGTTCAGCTTAGTGACTATCTTTTTTTCTTTTTGGAGTTAATTTTTCTCTGGTAGAAGATTCTTGTAGGAAAAGTGACGCCAAATCAAATTTGCCAGTGTAAACGGTGTCGAACTGGCTCATTTGAATTCGCTAAATTTGGTGCAGCCTAATAGTATATTTACACCGCACCAAATTTGGCAAATTTGGTGCTTTTTCCATACAAATCTCATTTTCCAAATTTGGAATTCCATCACATTTGGCCTCATTCGCCGAACAATACAATCCACAGTTCCTCAAAATAGCAACCCTGGCTGTGTTCCATATTTAGAATTGCCCAGCGAGAACCTTAATGGGTAATTAACGTGTGATAACTTTTGCATGAACAGCTGTAAATAACAATTTCAACAAGTTTTTTTTAAAGAAAATGGACCAATTGTACCAAGAAAAGCCAGAAGCCTTCTTGACTCTACACTTATTGTTACTCTACAGGTGTTTAAAACATCGCGGTGGTGTATTTTCTTTCGGTGGCTTTGTGTTCTGGTAGAAGATTCTTGCAGGGAAGGTTAGGCCAAATGCAAATTTGACAGGTTCGAAATGACTCATTCAAATTCGCCAAATTTGGTGCAGTGTAAATGTACTATAAATGTACTATAAACAGGTTGTTGTTGTTGTTGTTGTTGTTGTAACGAGGTGTAGTCCTGCCCAACGCGTATTTTTCCTTAACCTAATTGTCTTCAATATCTTCTAACAGGAGTCCAAGGAAACTAGCAGTTTCAATAGGGTTGGACCAAAGAGAGATGGGCGTTAGAAGAGTGGGCTCAAATGAGCAAGAAAATAAGTGATTGGTATTGTGGGAGGACGAGCCGCATGCCGGACATACATTCGGCACATCAGGGTTCAGTCTAGATATGTAGGAGTTTAACCTACTACAATATCCAGAGCGTAATTGAGCCAGAGTGACCCTTGTCTCTCGAGGAAGATGACGCTCCTCTTCAGAAATGCCAGGTGTTGCGGCATGTAAGACATTGTTTAGCGGACAGAGCGCAAAGTAATGGCCAACAGACGTTGTATGGATATGCCCCAAAGCCTGTTTGTGCACCTGTAGATCAAACGGCGTTGTTATATAGTGACGGATCTCATCAAAATGTTTACGTAGATGCGACCTTATGGTCCTAGGAGGCGGGATGAGTTCAAGCAGTTGTCTACCGGGATGCTGTGGTTTACAGCAATTCAGTAGGTACTGCTTGTTTAGCATTTCATTATGCTCCCTAACTGGAAGCATTTCCACCTCATTATGTATATGAGATATAGGTGACATAAGGACGCACCCCTTAGCGGGTCTGAGCGCGGTGTTTTGACAGGCCTGAAGCTGATTCCAGTGAACGTCTGCAAGCCCCGGCGACCATATCGGCGACGCTTAGTTCAGGATCGGCCGACCAATTGCCTTGTACGTTACCAACAACGTTTCTTTGTCTTTACCCCAAGTACTGCCGGCTAGTGACTTGGGGATTTTGTTGCGGCTCTGTAATTTTGAGACAATTGCATCTGAATGGGCAGCGAAAGTTTGCATGGTGTCAAAAGTCCTAAGATTTTTGGGTGAGCGACAGTAGGTATTTTATGATCACCTACAAAAATTTTTAATTCCATGCCAACCTGCGCTGTCCACGTCGTGAATAAGGTCGCCGAAGGGGGGTTGAGTGACGAGTCTTCCAAATCAGCTACAAGTTGCCCATGATTTACTGTGTCAAAAGCTTGACTCAAATCAAGTGCAATTAGAACCGTCCTGTCATTAGGCCTGTTTTGATTTAGACCGTCAGTTATCTGAGTGTTTATGACATTTAGAGCAGATGTTGTGCTCCTACCTTTCCTGAAGCCATGTTGGTGCTCGGCTAACATCAGATGTGATGTATAGAGCGGGAGTAAGACCGCTTCAAGTGTCTTTACTACTGGCGAGAGGAGTGATATCGGGCGATATGACTCCCCAACGTTAGCTAGCTTGCCAGGCTTTAGTAGTGGGATCACAGTTGCCTGCTTCCATTTATCGGGTATGACAGCTGTGATCAGAGACAAATTGAAGACGGCAGTTAAATATTTGACTCCCGCTAGGCCGATATGTTTTAGATGCACCATGGCTATGCCATCAGGGCCGATGGCTTTGGAGTTTTTGGCCTTCCGGATGGCCTCTTGAACCTCTGTAGCGGTGATGGGAACGGGGGCATAGTTTTTGTGTTTATGCGCACGCCTGAAGATTCCACGTCTAGTCCTGTCTTGCGCAGGGTGTGGGACATATTGTCGACAAAAAACCTGTGCACATTTCCTGGGGTCATTTATTGTCTTGTCACCAAAGGTAATGTCGACATTTTTTGGTGGACCCGAAGGATTCGACAAGGACTTGACGGTGGACCATAATTTCCCAACACCGGTAGAGAGGTTACAAGACCTGAGGTGCTCTTCCCATTTGGTTTGTTTGTGTTCGTTAACCAGCCGTCTGATTTCCACGTTGAGATCACCGATCTGTGGGTCAGAGGGATCGATGTTGCGTATGAGGTCACGTTCGTTGGCCAAGGCTGCGGCCTCAGCTGGGAAGTTAGGCCTAATATCTTTTATCCTACCAGCTGGTATAAAACGGGCTGTAGCCTTTTTAATGACCTCACGTATGTTACGCTCGCCAAGGTGTACGTCAGTGGGAATGGGAAGATCACCAAAGGAGCTCTCCGTGAATTCCAAAAAGCCGACCCAATTAGCTCTTTTGAAATTCACGTATGTTCTTTTCTCCGATGTAACGAAATCCGTGGCACGATCGACGGACAGGATGATAGGCAGGTGGTCGGATGACAGGGCCACCATAGGTTGCCAGTTGATGCTGTTAATTAACCCCGGGCTAACAATAGTTAGGTCCGGGGAGCTACTGCAGTTAACAGCCATCCTAGTTGAGGAGTCTCCGTTCACAGTACAGAAAGAGGAGTTATCAATTTGCTCGGCTAATTCCCGTCCTCTGCCGTCCACAGAAAGGTGTGAATGCCACATATCATGATGGGCATTAAAATCGCCCATGATGATACGGTTATCGCCACAAAGAAACGCCCTAAGGTCAGGACGATAACTTCTGGGGCAGCAGGTGACGGGAGGAATGTATATATTGATTAGCTCGAGATCAACGCCATTAGCTTGTATAACTATACCTTGACACTCTAAAGGTAAGTCTCTTTGGTCAGTGTTGATATCAAATTCCCTATACTGCACCGTATGGTGAACAAGGAACGCGAGACCACCTCCGCCGTCCGTACGGTCATGCCGGAGTACGTGGTAGCCTCCACTCGCTCGGAGATTCGAGTGGGGGCCAAGTTTTGTCTCCTGGATTGCAGCAATTTTGATTTTATGTAGCTGCATAAATGTGGTTATCTCCGCTATCTTGCCGGTCAAGCCGTTGCAGTTAAATTGCAACAATTTAAATTGCGAAGGAGAGGCAATGGCCACTCTGGGAGTTAAAGACTGATGTGTTCGCCTAGATGGTGGTAGGTTATGTAGCGATATTGATCTCCGTTGCAGTCCTGAAGCCGGCGGAATTCGTTCACTATTAGATGAGTGTACATCCGTCGGCGTTAAGGGCTGCACAACTCGACAGCAAGGCGCGACAACCACATCAGTCAAGAGATTTCTGTTTGCGAGCCCAGAACATATGCGTAGGTGACACAGGCCTAGGCAGGAGTTCCACTTGACCGATGCCACAGACGTATATATCCTGTGCCGACATACAGTGCACGAAGAGTGAGGGACCAGAAGTTGATGGACTTGACTTTCATTCGTGCTAGTGCCGGAAGAAGTTAGTAAAGAGTTTAGAGACGGGGCTGAAGCTCAGTAGTGCTACAAGCATCAACTGATGTGCTACGAAGAAAGTAGCCATGAGTGGGTGCTTGTGCTGTTGATGCACTAGGAAGTAAGCTACAGCCGGGAACACATATATTCTGCTGGGCAATATAATTATTGCAGGTCGTGGAGACTTGATTATTAGAGGGCGATAAAGCAACATATGAGCGTCGCTTGCCTCGGGACGTCCTAGGACGTGAACAGCAGGGCGCCACAAAACTTTTATAGAAACTAGTGGGCCGATGTGTTTTTGGATCTAGTCCGGAGCAACTAGATTTATGCAACCAACCTTTGCATGATGCACATTGTACTGAGTGTGATCGTCTTGTATATATTTTCTTCCGACAAACACAGCAGAACCATTCTCTTGGGCCAGGATTTGGCTCAATGCCAGCCCGGATCAAGAGAATAAGGAGCAGCCGTGCTGAAAGGGGCTGTTCCGGGGATGACAATAGGTGAGGGAATCGTGACGCGTTAGACAGGGTCACTTCGAAATGTATTACTCTTGGCCGAGTCATTATAAAAAAAAAAACAACCCGGGTCGTTTCGGTACAAAGGGTATTGTACAGGTACAAATACCGTTCTCGCAGAACCGGCAATACGTGAAACGAAACAATAAACAGGTTCTAAATGACTCATTCAAATTCGCCAAATTTGGTGCAGTATAAAAGTACATTTACACCGCGCCAAATATACCAAATTTGGTGCGGTGTAACAATTCTATACAAATCTCATTTTCCATCGCATTTGGCCTCATTCGCCGAACAATGCAATCCACAGTTCATCCAAATAGCAACCCTGCGGGTCATTGTGTATCAATACCAAGTGTAAACTCTTCTGCATAGACGTCAAAATTCCAAAATGAGTTTAAGACCTGTTTGAGATTGTGGTTAATAACAAGTGTGATATCATAGACATAGTCGTGAAAACTTCAAAGTGAGTTTAGTCACCTTTTTTTAATTTCCTTTTTTGTCTCACTTCTTTCCATCTTCCCATCTCTTTCTACCATTAGGTAAAAGATAGGAGACCGCCATGTTGATGTGTGCAGGATGTTAAAACAACGCCATTGCTTTTCTGTTATTCGGTGCTGGCGACATTTTAACATGTGCAGGATGTAAACAAACCGACATTTTAATGTGTGTTGTCAAAAGAAGAGTTTACACTTGGTATTGATACACAATGCTGCGGGTGTTCCACATTTAGATTTGCCCAGCAAGAACCTTAATGGGTAATTAACTTGTGATAACCTTTGCATTATGAACAGCTGTAAATAACAATTTCAACTTGTTTTTTTTTAAAGAAAATTGACCAATTCTACCAAGAAAAGACATAAGCCTTCTTGACTCTTCATTTGTTATTACTCTACAGGTGTTTAAAACATCACGGTTGTGCATTTTCTTTCGGTGGCTTTGTGTTCTGGTAGAAGATTCTTGCAGGGAAGGTGGAGCCAAATGCAAGTTTCCCAGTGTAAACAGGTTCGAAATGACTTATTCAAATTCGACAAATTTGGTGCAGTGTAAATGTACTATAAATGTACCATAGGTTAGGTTCAAGTGGCTGCCGCAGAGGCACACTTAGGCCAGTTTTGAAAGGCCCGTTGTGATACCACCAACACAAGAAAAGTCAGTCCCGGGACCCAGCCAAATGGAAAATCCCTGAGTTGTTGGGATTTTCCACATAGCAGAATCCCGGGACTGACACTCCTAAACCGACACCGTTACTCCTCCTCGAACCACTTAGATGACTTTATGAAGGCCATCAAGTCCTTTATGTCCAGTTCCGCGATCTGGCTTAGGCTATCCAGGAACGGAGCTCCCAAAAAGCGTGTTCTCGCGCCGCTTAAAGCCGGACAGTTGCAGATGAGGTGTTCCACTGTTTCCTCCTCCTCATCATCTTTGCAACTCCTGCAGCATCGTCGGTAGGGCACACTTAGCCTTTCTGCATGCCTACCAATGAGGCAGTGACCGGTTAATACCCCTATCAATATGCAGATTTCCCTCCTAGTTAGGGCATAAATGCGTCTAGACCTTTTAAGATCCCATTTTGGTCAGGTTTGTTTCGATATCCGACACCCTGGGGATTGCAGCCATCTTTCGTTGGCTTGACGGAGTGTGTGCTCCTTCAGCATTAGTTTGCATGTGGCAAACGCCATACCTAAGCGCTCTTTATCCTGAAGAACCTGCTTGGTCGTGCCCTGCCTGGCAAGCTCGTCTGCCTTACAGTTTCCCTCAATGTCCCTATATCCCGGGACCCATATGAGGTTTACGCGGTTCTGTTGGGCCATCTCCTGAAGAGATCGACGACAGCTGAGCGTCAGTTCAGAGTTGAACGTGTATGAGCCAAGGGATTTGATGGCCGCTTGGCTATCGCTGAAAATAGCGATATCTTCTCCGATAACACGTTTGCTTAACCAGGCCGCGGCGTCTAGGATTGCCGAGACTTCCGCCTGGAAGACGCTACAATGATCAGGTAGTCTGAAGGAGAGCTCAAGGTCCAAATCCCTTGAATAAACCCCTCCTCCAACTCTGCCGTCCAACTTCGAGCCGTCGGTGTATATGGAAGTGCCACTATTTGTTTCGGGACACCAATCCGTCCTCTCCCAGTATTCTCTGCTGGGAATGTTTATTTTGAAACAGCTATCGCCGACTGTAGTGGTCGCACAACGATCTGTGCTTAGAGGGAGAAAGCTGTAAGATTCCAGAATACTGGAGTGTCCAATAGTACCCGCACCCCAACTGGAGGTTTCTCTTAGGCGCAGAGCTGATGCCGCTGCTGACCGAAACCCTTCCAGATCAAGTGGCAAAATGCCCAGAATGACCTGGAGGGCTTCGTTGGGCGTTGTCCTTAGCGCACCGCTTATACAGATCATATTGGATCTATGGGCTTTCCGCAACAGATTCAGGTATGTTGCCTTGCTCAGCGCAGGCCACCATACGACGACTCCATATAGCATGATTGGACGAATGATGGCCGTGTAGATCCAACTGCATACTCTAGGGCTGAGCCCCCATTTTTTGCCAATGGCTCTTTTGCATGTGTAAAGAGCGATGCAAGCTTTCTTCTGGCTCTGAAGAACCCTGGGGTGTTCCCCTTGTGACATAGCGTGATAACTCAACCGTACCAAGTGAAGAAGCTATTTTCCTTCCCATTAAAAGTTGGTCAATTAAACCAGTTAGAGGTCTCTCTACGCCCAGATTAGTTAGAGCGGAGTTGATAGCCTCCGGGCTTATATTGTTGAAAGCCCCCTCAATGTCTAGGAAGGCCACGAGACAGTAGTCCTTTTCACACAGCGATTTCTCAATGACAGATACTAGGCTGTGCAGAGCGGTTTCTGTTGATTTACCCTTGGTGTATGCATGCTGATAGCTAGAGATTAGGTTGCTATCAATAGTCGTTGAGAGGTAGTCGCTTAGTATCCTCTCAAAGGTTTTGAGTACAAAGGACGAGAGACTGATCGGTCTGTAGTCTTTTAGCTCGTAGTGGGATGCCTTCCCAGCCTTAGGGATAAACACTACCGTGGCGCTTCTCCAGGAGCCCGGAATGTGGTTGAGAACCAGGCAGGCTGTGAAGAGAAATACCAGCCATTTAGCTGATGTCTCCAACGTGTTTATAAGTTGCGCGGGGATAATCCCGTCCGGCCCGGCAGCCTTATACGGTTCAAAACTGTTAACTGCCCACCTTACCCTTTCCTCAGTGATGGGTATTTTTACTGTCAGGTTTGTTGCAGGTACTAGTGGTGCGTCATGCAGATTCCCCGGAAAATGTGTATTCAAGAGCAGCTCAAGGGTTTCCTCTTCCGTGCTGGTCCAGGATCCGTCAGTTTTTCGCAAATAGCTGATGGCTGTTTGACTTTTCGAGAGGACTCGTCTAAGTCTCGCTGTGTCGTCGACCTTTTCGACGCCAGTGCAGAAATTTCTCCACGAAGTTCTCTTCGCCTGTCTCAGAGCTTTTTTGTAGGCCCTAAGTTTAGCTTTATATTCGTACCAATGAGGCTCAGAGCCGAGGCTCTTGGCCTTGTTAAATTGTTTCCGGCATGATTTGCGGAACGAGTCCAAATCGTAGGACCACCAATGTGGCCTGTGTTTACCCCGTGGTTTTGGCACTGGACAAGCCTGTCCTAGAGCATTTGCGAGCGCCGATGTAAATGTAGTAACAAGATCCTCCAGCTCCTCTACTGATGAGGGGGCTTGTGAGGGCAGTACTGGGAGGTCACTGTCTAATATTTCATTGTGTAACTGCCAATTTGTGTTACGTGGATTGCTCTTAATGATTGGTTGTTCTACAATAAAGTCTAAAACCATTTCTATGTAACGGTGGTCGGAGAATGAATGTTCTTCCAGAACCCGCCATTTTCTGACCCACTCATAAGCGCCTTCACTACAGATAGTGAGGTCTATGACGTCCCTACGGGTCTTAGTGATAAAAGTAGGCTCATTACCCACGTTGCAAATTACGAGGTTGGTTGTTAAGAGGTAATCAAACAGAGACTCGCCCCTGGCATTGATATCTGAACTCCCCCATTGGACATGGTGAGCATTAGCGTCCGCTCCAATAATAAGATTACCCGTGCAGAAATTTGACACCAGGTCTTTCACCTCCGTTTGTTGTGGGTGTTCTTCGGCGTCGTAGGGCATATAGACCGACGCCACCGTCAGGCGGGTGCTGTCGACCGTTAGACTGATAGCGGTAATATCAACATTGGTGCAGTTAGGTAGGAGAAAGGAGTTCAACTCAGACTTGACCAAAATACACATTCGGACTTTGCTCTCCTCGCTGGCTCGAATGAGCTTGAAGCCCTTAGTCCCCAATCCGCAGATTCTCGAGCTATTGACCCAGGGTTCTTGGATGAGGACCACATCCACGTCGCCTTTAGAAAGATGACTACTTGAAGCAGCCGAAGCCACTTTATATTTGTGCAGATTAGTCTGAAGCACC
>CAXKVI010000002.1:52573953-52711444 GCA_964058755.1 Campiglossa producta
GGCTAACATCAGATGTGATGTATAGAGCGGGAGTAAGACCGCTTCAAGTGTCTTTACTACTGGCGAGAGGAGTGATATCGGGCGATATGACTCCCCAACGTTAGCTAGCTTGCCAGGCTTTAGTAGTGGGATCACAGTTGCCTGCTTCCATTTATCGGGTATGACAGCTGTGATCAGAGACAAATTGAAGACGGCAGTTAAATATTTGACTCCCGCTAGGCCGATATGTTTTAGATGCACCATGGCTATGCCATCAGGGCCGATGGCTTTGGAGTTTTTGGCCTTCCGGATGGCCTCTTGAACCTCTGTAGCGGTGATGGGAACGGGGGCATAGTTTTTGTGTTTATGCGCACGCCTGAAGATTCCACGTCTAGTCCTGTCTTGCGCAGGGTGTGGGACATATTGTCGACAAAAAACCTGTGCACATTTCCTGGGGTCATTTATTGTCTTGTCACCAAAGGTAATGTCGACATTTTTTGGTGGACCCGAAGGATTCGACAAGGACTTGACGGTGGACCATAATTTCCCAACACCGGTAGAGAGGTTACAAGACCTGAGGTGCTCTTCCCATTTGGTTTGTTTGTGTTCGTTAACCAGCCGTCTGATTTCCACGTTGAGATCACCGATCTGTGGGTCAGAGGGATCGATGTTGCGTATGAGGTCACGTTCGTTGGCCAAGGCTGCGGCCTCAGCTGGGAAGTTAGGCCTAATATCTTTTATCCTACCAGCTGGTATAAAACGGGCTGTAGCCTTTTTAATGACCTCACGTATGTTACGCTCGCCAAGGTGTACGTCAGTGGGAATGGGAAGATCACCAAAGGAGCTCTCCGTGAATTCCAAAAAGCCGACCCAATTAGCTCTTTTGAAATTCACGTATGTTCTTTTCTCCGATGTAACGAAATCCGTGGCACGATCGACGGACAGGATGATAGGCAGGTGGTCGGATGACAGGGCCACCATAGGTTGCCAGTTGATGCTGTTAATTAACCCCGGGCTAACAATAGTTAGGTCCGGGGAGCTACTGCAGTTAACAGCCATCCTAGTTGAGGAGTCTCCGTTCACAGTACAGAAAGAGGAGTTATCAATTTGCTCGGCTAATTCCCGTCCTCTGCCGTCCACAGAAAGGTGTGAATGCCACATATCATGATGGGCATTAAAATCGCCCATGATGATACGGTTATCGCCACAAAGAAACGCCCTAAGGTCAGGACGATAACTTCTGGGGCAGCAGGTGACGGGAGGAATGTATATATTGATTAGCTCGAGATCAACGCCATTAGCTTGTATAACTATACCTTGACACTCTAAAGGTAAGTCTCTTTGGTCAGTGTTGATATCAAATTCCCTATACTGCACCGTATGGTGAACAAGGAACGCGAGACCACCTCCGCCGTCCGTACGGTCATGCCGGAGTACGTGGTAGCCTCCACTCGCTCGGAGATTCGAGTGGGGGCCAAGTTTTGTCTCCTGGATTGCAGCAATTTTGATTTTATGTAGCTGCATAAATGTGGTTATCTCCGCTATCTTGCCGGTCAAGCCGTTGCAGTTAAATTGCAACAATTTAAATTGCGAAGGAGAGGCAATGGCCACTCTGGGAGTTAAAGACTGATGTGTTCGCCTAGATGGTGGTAGGTTATGTAGCGATATTGATCTCCGTTGCAGTCCTGAAGCCGGCGGAATTCGTTCACTATTAGATGAGTGTACATCCGTCGGCGTTAAGGGCTGCACAACTCGACAGCAAGGCGCGACAACCACATCAGTCAAGAGATTTCTGTTTGCGAGCCCAGAACATATGCGTAGGTGACACAGGCCTAGGCAGGAGTTCCACTTGACCGATGCCACAGACGCATATATCCTGTGCCGACATACAGTGCACGAAGAGTGAGGGACCAGAAGTTGATGGACTTGACTTTCATTCGTGCTAGTGCCGGAAGAAGTTAGTAAAGAGTTTAGAGACGGGGCTGAAGCTCAGTAGTGCTACAAGCATCAACTGATGTGCTACGAAGAAAGTAGCCATGAGTGGGTGCTTGTGCTGTTGATGCACTAGGAAGTAAGCTACAGCCGGGAACACATATATTCTGCTGGGCAATATAATTATTGCAGGTCGTGGAGACTTGATTATTAGAGGGCGATAAAGCAACATATGAGCGTCGCTTGCCTCGGGACGTCCTAGGACGTGAACAGCAGGGCGCCACAAAACTTTTATAGAAACTAGTGGGCCGATGTGTTTTTGGATCTAGTCCGGAGCAACTAGATTTATGCAACCAACCTTTGCATGATGCACATTGTACTGAGTGTGATCGTCTTGTATATATTTTCTTCCGACAAACACAGCAGAACCATTCTCTTGGGCCAGGATTTGGCTCAATGCCAGCCCGGATCAAGAGAATAAGGAGCAGCCGTGCTGCAAGGGGCTGTTCCGGGGA
This sequence comes from Campiglossa producta, assembly GCA_964058755.1. Taxonomy (NCBI): domain Eukaryota; kingdom Metazoa; phylum Arthropoda; class Insecta; order Diptera; family Tephritidae; genus Campiglossa; species Campiglossa producta. The sequence goes on from CAXKVI010000002.1 coordinate 52,576,380, forward strand.
TGACAATAGGTGAGGGAATCGTGACGCGTTAGACAGGGTCACTTCGAAATGTATTACTCTTGGCCGAGTCATTATAAAAAAAAAAACAACCCGGGTCGTTTCGGTACAAAGGGTATTGTACAGGTACAAATACCGTTCTCGCAGAACCGGCAATACGTGAAACGAAACAATAAACAGGTTCTAAATGACTCATTCAAATTCGCCAAATTTGGTGCAGTATAAAAGTACATTTACACCGCGCCAAATATACCAAATTTGGTGCGGTGTAACAATTCTATACAAATCTCATTTTCCATCGCATTTGGCCTCATTCGCCGAACAATGCAATCCACAGTTCATCCAAATAGCAACCCTGCGGGTCATTGTGTATCAATACCAAGTGTAAACTCTTCTGCATAGACGTCAAAATTCCAAAATGAGTTTAAGACCTGTTTGAGATTGTGGTTAATAACAAGTGTGATATCATAGACATAGTCGTGAAAACTTCAAAGTGAGTTTAGTCACCTTTTTTTAATTTCCTTTTTTGTCTCACTTCTTTCCATCTTCCCATCTCTTTCTACCATTAGGTAAAAGATAGGAGACCGCCATGTTGATGTGTGCAGGATGTTAAAACAACGCCATTGCTTTTCTGTTATTCGGTGCTGGCGACATTTTAACATGTGCAGGATGTAAACAAACCGACATTTTAATGTGTGTTGTCAAAAGAAGAGTTCACACTTGGTATTGATACACAATGCTGCGGGTGTTCCACATTTAGATTTGCCCAGCAAGAACCTTAATGGGTAATTAACTTGTGATAACCTTTGCATTATGAACAGCTGTAAATAACAATTTCAACTTGTTTTTTTTTAAAGAAAATTGACCAATTCTACCAAGAAAAGACATAAGCCTTCTTGACTCTTCATTTGTTATTACTCTACAGGTGTTTAAAACATCACGGTTGTGCATTTTCTTTCGGTGGCTTTGTGTTCTGGTAGAAGATTCTTGCAGGGAAGGTGGAGCCAAATGCAAGTTTCCCAGTGTAAACAGGTTCGAAATGACTTATTCAAATTCGACAAATTTGGTGCAGTGTAAATGTACTATAAATGTACCATAGGTTAGGTTCAAGTGGCTGCCGCAGAGGCACACTTAGGCCAGTTTTGAAAGGCCCGTTGTGATACCACCAACACAAGAAAAGTCAGTCCCGGGACCCAGCCAAATGGAAAATCCCTGAGTTGTTGGGATTTTCCACATAGCAGAATCCCGGGACTGACACTCCTAAACCGACACCGTTACTCCTCCTCGAACCACTTAGATGACTTTATGAATGCCATCAAGTCCTTTATGTCCAGTTCCGCGATCTGGCTTAGGCTATCCAGGAACGGAGCTCCCAAAAAGCGTGTTCTCGCGCCGCTTAAAGCCGGACAGTTGCAGATGAGGTGTTCCACTGTTTCCTCCTCCTCATCATCTTTGCAACTCCTGCAGCATCGTCGGTAGGGCACACTTAGCCTTTCTGCATGCCTACCAATGAGGCAGTGACCGGTTAATACCCCTATCAATATGCAGATTTCCCTCCTAGTTAGGGCATAAATGCGTCTAGACCTTTTAAGATCCCATTTTGGTCAGGTTTGTTTCGATATCCGACACCCTGGGGATTGCAGCCATCTTTCGTTGGCTTGACGGAGTGTGTGCTCCTTCAGCATTAGTTTGCATGTGGCAAACGCCATACCTAAGCGCTCTTTATCCTGAAGAACCTGCTTGGTCGTGCCCTGCCTGGCAAGCTCGTCTGCCTTACAGTTTCCCTCAATGTCCCTATATCCCGGGACCCATATGAGGTTTACGCGGTTCTGTTGGGCCATCTCCTGAAGAGATCGACGACAGCTGAGCGTCAGTTCAGAGTTGAACGTGTATGAGCCAAGGGATTTGATGGCCGCTTGGCTATCGCTGAAAATAGCGATATCTTCTCCGATAACACGTTTGCTTAACCAGGCCGCGGCGTCTAGGATTGCCGAGACTTCCGCCTGGAAGACGCTACAATGATCAGGTAGTCTGAAGGAGAGCTCAAGGTCCAAATCCCTTGAATAAACCCCTCCTCCAACTCTGCCGTCCAACTTCGAGCCGTCGGTGTATATGGAAGTGCCACTATTTGTTTCGGAACACCAATCCGTCCTCTCCCAGTATTCTCTGCTGGGAATGTTTATTTTGAAACAGCTATCGCCGACTGTAGTGGTCGCACAACGATCTGTGCTTAGAGGGAGAAAGCTGTAAGATTCCAGAATACTGGAGTGTCCAATAGTACCCGCACCCCAACTGGAGGTTTCTCTTAGGCGCAGAGCTGATGCCGCTGCTGACCGAAACCCTTCCAGATCAAGTGGCAAAATGCCCAGAATGACCTGGAGGGCTTCGTTGGGCGTTGTCCTTAGCGCACCGCTTATACAGATCATATTGGATCTATGGGCTTTCCGCAACAGATTCAGGTATGTTGCCTTGCTCAGCGCAGGCCACCATACGACGACTCCATATAGCATGATTGGACGAATGATGGCCGTGTAGATCCAACTGCATACTCTAGGGCTGAGCCCCCATTTTTTGCCAATGGCTCTTTTGCATGTGTAAAGAGCGATGCAAGCTTTCTTCTGGCTCTGAAGAACCCTGGGGTGTTCCCCTTGTGACATAGCGTGATAACTCAACCGTACCAAGTGAAGAAGCTATTTTCCTTCCCATTAAAAGTTGGTCAATTAAACCAGTTAGAGGTCTCTCTACGCCCAGATTAGTTAGAGCGGAGTTGATAGCCTCCGGGCTTATATTGTTGAAAGCCCCCTCAATGTCTAGGAAGGCCACGAGACAGTAGTCCTTTTCACACAGAGATTTCTCAATGACAGATACTAGGCTGTGCAGAGCGGTTTCTGTTGATTTACCCTTGGTGTATGCATGCTGATAGCTAGAGATTAGGTTGCTATCAATAGTCGTTGAGAGGTAGTCGCTTAGTATCCTCTCAAAGGTTTTGAGTACAAAGGACGAGAGACAGATCGGTCTGTAGTCTTTTGGCTCGTAGTGGGATGCCTTCCCAGCCTTAGGGATAAACACTACCGTGGCGCTTCTCCAGGAGCCCGGAATGTGGTTGAGAACCAGGCAGGCTGTGAAGAGAAATACCAGCCATTTAGCTGATGTCTCCAACGTGTTTATAAGTTGCGCGGGGATAATCCCGTCCGGCCCGGCAGCCTTATACGGTTCAAAACTGTTAACTGCCCACCTTACCCTTTCCTCAGTGATGGGTATTTTTACTGCCAGGTTTGTTGCAGGTACTAGTGGTGCGTCATGCAGATTCCCCGGAAAATGTGTATTCAAGAGCAGCTCAAGGGTTTCCTCTTCCGTGCTGGTCCAGGATCCGTCAGTTTTTCGCAAATAGCTGATGGCTGTTTGACTTTTCGAGAGGACTCGTCTAAGTCTCGCTGTGTCGTCGACCTTTTCGACGCCAGTGCAGAAATTTCTCCACGAAGTTCTCTTCGCCTGTCTCAGAGCTTTTTTGTAGGCCCTAAGTTTAGCTTTATATTCGTACCAATGAGGCTCAGAGCCGAGGCTCTTGGCCTTGTTAAATTGTTTCCGGCATGATTTGCGGAACGAGTCCAAATCGTAGGACCACCAATGTGGCCTGTGTTTACCCCGTGGTTTTGGCACTGGACAAGCCTGTCCTAGAGCATTTGCGAGCGCCGATGTAAATGTAGTAACAAGATCCTCCAGCTCCTCTACTGATGAGGGGGCTTGTGAGGGCAGTACTGGGAGGTCTCTGTCTAATATTTCATTGTGTAACTGCCAATTTGTGTTACGTGGATTGCGCTTCATGATTGGTTGTTCTACAGTCTAAAGTCTAAAACCATTTCTATGTAACGGTGGTCGGAGAATTAATGTTCTTCCAGAACCCGCCATTTTCTGACCCACCCATAAGCGCCTTCACTACAGATAGTGAGGTCTATGACCTCCCTACGGGTCTTAGTGATAAAAGTAGGCTCATTACCCACGTTGCAAATTACCAGGTTGATTGTTAAGAGGAAATCAAACAGAGACTCGCCCCTGGCATTGATATTGGAACTCCCCCATTGGACATGGTGAGCATTAGCGTCCGCTCCAATAATAAGATTACCCGTGCAGAAATTTGACACCAGGTCTTTCACCTCCGTTTGTTGTGGGGGTTCTTCGGCGTCGTAGGGCATATAGACCGACGCCACCGTCAGGCGGGTGCTGTCGACCGTTAGACTGATAGCGGTAATATCACCATTGGAGTAGTTAGGTAGGAGAAAGGAGTTCAACTCAGACTTGACCAAAATACACGTTCTGACTTTGCTCTCCTCGCTGGCTCGAATGAGCTTGAAGCCCTTAGTCCCCAATCCGCAGATTCTCGAGCTATTGACCCAGGGTTCTTGGATGAGGACCACATCCACGTCGCCTTTAGAAAGACGACTACTTAAAGCAGCCGAAGCCACTTTAGATTTGTGCAGATTAATCTGAAGCACCACCAACATGAGAGCGCACAGACTTCCCTGCCGTCCCCATGTCGTCGAGGTTTGCCCCATCCCGGAGGTTGCCTATCAACGACGAGTTGTTCCGATTAACTGCCCGATATGGCGTTGCAGGAGTCCTGCTGCCTGTAGTGTTAGATGTTAATCGCTCAGCGCTTCCTCGTCCTGTAGGCTGTCCTCCATCTCCGAGTTGTTCACAGCAATATCGGCAAGGGACGTGACGGATAACATGCTTTCCGCATCGGAATCCTCCGCTTCCTCTTCTGGTAATTCGTTTTCCGGTTCCCCCGGAGCAGCCGAGAAGGCAGCGCGCTGAGCATCACCACGATATTCGTGGATAACGATCTGGCCTACGCTGTAGTGTACTAGGCCATTGCACCTTTTGAGGGGCTCGATTGACTCTTTATTCATGGTGAACACCACCTGTCTGTCGGGCCCCACCGCATCCCCGACCAGATTGACACTCCAGTCATGCGTTGGCAGGGACGGATTCATTAGCCGTAGCATCCCGAGTATTCTCTCGGGTTCGTCAGGGATGGCCGGAATCCACGCCCTTGCCCTTGGACGAGCTGGAATGTCCTTCCAGTCGACGACCTCTATCTTTGCGCCCTTGTAGACTTCACCCAGTTTAGCAGCTGCTGCCTTATACAGTGCTACGGTTTTTGCATCCTCGCATGCGAGTAATTTGATCTGACCCTGGTGCCAGCCCGCATCCGTTACTCGCGCCGAACTACCCGGAAACTCCGCAGCAACGTTGAGAAGAATGTTGCCGAGTTCATTTCGCACGTAACGCCACCGCTCCTTGGGGATGGCCAGACGGTCATTGCCTCGGTCAAGGACGCCTATAAGGATCCTGTCCTTGGTTACCTCAGCAAAGCTTAGTTTGCCCGCTCCAGGGGTATTCTGATGCCGCTTGGGAGGGGGATTTAACTCCAGGTCCGATCTCTGGCGCTTGAAAGGGTTAACTTTTAACCTCTTTGGCATGTAAGATTTTTGGAAATCCGGTATCACAGCTTTCGCTAGCTCTACCGATTTACTGGAATTCGGCGACAGCGACTCCTGCGGTACCCCTTCATACCTCTTCAGGATCTTTGCAGCCAATCTTTTCTCGTGGTATGTGAAGCGGCGGGGAGATGTCTCCCGGGAGTGCGGACCCGTAGTTGCCATCGCGGTCGCTCCCCTTGCCGAAATCTCAGTTGCAGCTTCCTTCCCCTTCGAAACTCCGAGGCCAGGTCGTGAGACCGCTGCCACAGACGTAAAGATACTGGTTTTCATATCAGAGGTTGATGGGAGTTTAGCATCCGCCGATGTCCGCTTAGCTGCGTTGGCAACCGCACTGGTGCTAGCTCCCATCAAGTCAATCTTACTCGATAGAGGGTTGGTTGACCGACTCGTAGTTGCCATCGCTGTCGATCCCCCCCTTGATTGTGGAACGGAGGTTGTCCTCCGGCGTTGTTGTTGCTTTCTCGCCTGCTCCTCCATAGCTCTCCTTTGCTGAGGAGTGAAATTTGGCGTTGTTTGTTTTTTGGGTTTTTCGTTTTTATTTGCGTTATTTGAGTTCATCTTGTTCGTACGACCCATCGCCGGACAAGGCCAGCTTAGGGTCATGGGAAGAGTAGGGGAAAATGTGTCGTCCGCCGCGGCAGAGCCCCGTACCGCGGTAAGGCCATGCTTACTCTCTGAGGCGACCCGGTATCAGAGAGGCTCCGTTCAAATACAGCCACGATTTGCCTCCCGGCTGCAAACGTCCAATGGGCACGTGGTCGCATAACACTCTGGATTGGGAGGGAATAAATGTACTATAAACAGGTTCGAAATGACTCATTCAAATTCGGCAAATTTGGTGCAGTATAAAAGTACATTTACACCGCACCAAATTTGGTATATTTGGCGCTTTTTTCTATACAAATCTCATTTTCCATCGCATTTGGCCTCATTCGCCGAACAATGCAATCCACAGTTCATCCAAATAGCAACCCTGCGGGTGTTCCACATTTAGAATTGCCCAGCAAGAACCTTAATGGGTAATTAACGTGTGATAACCTTTGCATTATGAACAGCTGTAAATAACAATTTCAACTTGTTTTTTTTTAAGAAAATTTACCAATTCTACCAAGAAAAGACATAAGCCTTCTTGACTCTTCATTTATTATTACTCTAAAGGTGTTTAAAGCATCACGGTTGTGCATTTTCTTTCGGTGCGAAAAGCTTTTCAGGAGTGCTAATTGGGGCGGGGACTCAGTATGGTAATCCAATAAGGGAGTTTGTATTAAGGGGCACACTCGGTGGGTGAGCGCACCACGCCGAAAGTCCTAACGGAGCACCTTACGGATGGTATGAACGCACAGGTTTTGCTCTAGGTGTCTCAACTCAAAAAAAAGAGGAACAATTCCAATAACTTCTCAATTCCATTTATATTTATTTAATTTATTCAAATTTATTTATTACAAAAGTTGTCAACAAAATCTGACAAAAAATTGCGAATGTCAGTTCGTAAACAAACGCAGGGTTGATCAAAAGTTGAATGTTGAGTTGATCAAAAGTCGGCTGGCTACCAACTATGTTGCATGCAATTTTGCAAGACCCGTTTACACCATTCAATTTTCAGAAATTGAATGAAAAATCGATCAATGTAAACGCCGCTTAAGACACAAATGGCTACCAGTGGGCTTTCTTGGGTGGATCTGCCTTTTGGCGTAAATAGCAATGTCCAAAAAATTTTCGAATAATAAAATTACACGAATGACAGATTAAACACAACTTATATCAAACACCCAGTGGAAACAGTTGACAATTATTTCAAACCAAAAACCTACAAACACGGTTAGTGGAAACACCATTAAAATCAAAATGCCCAAAATTTATCTTCGCAATACTGCCACCATTGGAAAATGTTTTTAAAAATGGCACTTTTAGGCAAAGATGACTTTTAGGGCGCTCTCCTAGCGACATAGTACCTGTACTATGCCTAGCGATATCTTTCATCTCTATTTATCTTTGGTCAAAAGTTTGGTGAAGCTCGAAAAATAGGCAATCCGTGAACAAACGGAAAATATTTCAGGTGTTGGATTGCAAATTTTTTTAATGTAATATTAGAACATATACTACATAAACTTTAGTACGAAATATTGGACCGAATCAATGGGGAAAAATACGGATCATCGGAAACAACAATAGCAAATTGTCCAGCGCCCTTCGACCCTCAAACGATATTGGTTAATTGCAGTAGAAACAAACGAAGAGATCAAAAACAGTAGAATTATAAAAAAGGAAGATTGGTAGAAATAACTGCAGCGGCGAAATAAACAAGTCCAACAGCACGTTAATATATAAAAACAAAATACGGAAGTAGACGCAGCAAGAACAGCAACGTTATGATCAAATTGTTTTCACTGAAACAACAGAAGAAGGATGGCGAACAATTGGCCCGAACCGGACAGCAAAAGAAAGCATCAGCTGCCCAACTACGTATACAAAAAGGTACCTAATATGCATGTATATACCTAATATGCATGTAATACCGTTTTAAAAACAATACGAAATTTGGAAAATTCGCAACAAAGTAGGTGGCACAAGCTTTGATAAAATCGAGGGTATTAGTTTCCTTTAGGGGACAACTCCTAATAAATTAGCTAAAAATATGGGAGATACCTCAAAAGACGCGTTTTGGCCTCAGGATCACGAATCCGGAAGCGCTTTTTTAATTTTTTGTTTTAGTGAAAAGTTATGGTCAAAAACCCGAAAAATGACCCGGGTCCGATACCAAAATTGGGGCGGAATCCATGGTATTTATGTGCGAAACCCCTTTTTGAGTTGGCGGCCTTCGGCCGCGCTTATAAAAAGTAACTCTGGGCTACGCCATCCCAAGTCCGGACGTGTGACATAACCGTGGCTACCGCCACAGCGCGACATTTTTTGCACGTTTTTAGGGACAGTCTAATAATATTACAACAACCACATGAAAACTTGAAACTTGGATTGCAAATATCTCTGCAGAGAAGCAAAATATTAAAAAGCGCTTCCGGATTCGTGATCCTGAGGGCAAAACGCGTCTTTTGAGGTATTTCCCATATTTTTAGCTAATTTATTAGTTGTCCCCTAAAGGAAACTAATACCAAATCGAGGATTCTTTCCATACCCATTTTGAAGAACTTGTGGGGAAACTTTCCGAGATTGCACTACGTTTGGGAAAAACTACGTTGAGGGAATGGAAGAGAAGGTCGTACACATCACAACTATGAAAGTAGAAATGTAGAAGGTTCCCTATGTACAGTCACTTCTCAGAGCAGAAAACCCAGGACATCGCCATGGATCTCTGCGCAGTGGAACCATCCGGGGTTTTACCTCGGCCAAGGACTGTCACTTTCAATGTAACCCTGTTTAGTATGTTTTGTCCCATTCCGAAACTATCATCCTCCCTCCTTGCAGCAGGGCACAATGGGCTGAAATCTGGAAAAAGCGGTCAAAAATCAATAACTCGAGAAATAATATATATATCTTTACCAAATTTTGCACCTTGCTCTATATATAACTAGACTATGTGGTTGCCGAAAATGGGCGAAATCGGACAATAACCACGCCCACTTTTTAAACATGAAAATATCGAAAAATTTAAAAGATATAGAAAATATAGAAAATATGGAGAAAAAATATATATATAGCAAATATATTTTGTACGTGGCTCTGTTTATACCTAGGCTTTGTTGTTGACGAAAATGGGCGAAATCGGACAATAACCACGCCCACTTTTTAATAATGAAAATATCGAAAAATTTAAAAGATATAGAAAATATGGAGAAAAAATATATACATATATAGCAAATATATTTTGTACGTGGCTCTGTTTATACCTAGGCTTTGTTGTTGCCGAAAATGGGCGAAATCGGACAATAACCACGCCCACTTTTTAATTATGAAAATATCGAAAAATTTAAAAGATATAGAAAATATGGAGAAAAAATATATATATAGCAAATATATTTTGTACGTGGCTCTGTTTATACCTAGGCTTTATTGTTGCCGAAAATGGGCGAAATCGGACAATAACCACGCCCACTTTTTAATAATGAAAATATCGAAGAATTGAAAAAATATAGAAAAAATATATATATTGCAAATATATTTTGTATTTTTGTTTTTAGAGTTATTAAGAGAAAAAATGAACATAGCTTCAAGATCGTTACAACTAGATATTTGAGCGTATTGCAGAATCACTTGCTTTTGAAGATCAAGAATTCTACTAGCAGTATGATGCAAAAGTGCTTGCAGATCACACTCAGCTCCATTTTCTTGTATTTCGATTGATTCTTTAGGGGGTCTGCATAGTTCTTTAGCTTCTCGGAGTAGATCATATGGAGGCCATATATCAGCACGACTGGATTTTGATTCCAGCCTCATATTTGTGTAAACTGATTTTGAAAGCCCATTTTCGAATAAAAAACAGAGGGCTTGTATTGGAGATAAGGGTATAGGGGAAAGTGGAGCTTTAAGGTATTGCTTTATTTTGCCACAATTTTCAGGACTTTTAATAAGTTCTTTCAAAATAGAACCTATTTCCTTTTGCTGCGATATTTCGGCTGCATGGCGGGCTGCCATTAAAATTTTAATTGGGTCATTTTGTAACTGCTCACTCACTTTCGAAGCCACCCTGCGTTTAGATCGGTCTGACAATTCGGCAAAGTCAGAGGTTGGTCGGCCACGTTTCCCACAACTTGCATTAAATACAGTTGTCCTTAAGTGTGGAATGAGGAACTGCGAATTCATCCATTCAAAATTTTTCTCCATAAACAAATCCTTACTTTTCTTCATTTTTTTGTACCTATCTCTTTTTTTAGAAACAAGCTTACTCACTAACTGACCCAAATGTTTAATATCCTCAGAATTTACGCTTGATTTTTCAATATGCATTTTATTTAAAATATAGTCTACCCCGCTTCCCTTTTCAGCATCTTCAACGTCTAAAATTTCTTTCCTTGTAAACTCAGCCATACTCGTGTTTTGTGCAAGTCGTTTTATGGTGTAACTTTCATAAAATAAGCATATAATAATCGAAACACAATTTTACGAAGCAATTATGAATTACTATGCTTAATGCGCGTGCGATAGCAAGCGCTCTACTAGTGCATCGAATTGAACTAAGTAAGTGAATTTGTATCATAGGCGTCACTGATTAACTGTAAATATCTCGGCGCATACAAAAAAGCGCATATTTGCGCATTAACAGAAGAAAGTAGATAACCCAGAGAATACTTGAAAAAAAAATATTTTAAATATCTAGCGGGGATCGGGTGGGATCGGCACTCGGCGTGGCCTCCTTATTGGAAAAATTTTAAAATTTCTATAAATAAAGGAGAGATTTTTCCTCTTTTTAAGCCGGAATCGGTTCAAACTAAATCAGTACGATATCCACTACATTCTGCATAAAATGCTGATTTATTTTTACACACATATCTGTATTTCGCTATTTGCTAGCTGTATCGGCCATGCCAAAAAATGATTGATATTCCTGAGTAGTTGCCCTTTATCTAACGAAATACTCAAGCAAAATCAAAAAAATTTTACTCAGTCCTACTTTGATGTTTCTAGATTTCAAAAATGTACTTCATTTGTCCCAGTTCTGAAACCGACTTTTGGCCACTTTTTTTAAAATCCAGCCCATTGTGCAGGGCTGCAAGATATTCTATTGTTACGGGCGGGCGTTGAGCCGAACCCCGGACCAAAAGAATGGATATGCAGTGTCTGTTGCAAAAAGATATATATTAAACGGTAGCATTCTGTGCAATGCTTCTCGTGTAAGAGATGGCTCCATAAATCTGGATGTTCAGGGCTTAACCTTAACATCCACAGACCCCGTACTTTCTTTAGTACTTTCGTGGCCCCTTGTTGTTTGCGCCCTCGGGCGTCCCGCGGTAAGCGCCGTTCAAGCGCACCCCTACCGCCACTTTCTAGTAGCAATACTAATAGTAATAATAATAATGTCTTAACGACTAGCAGCACTTCTGCTATACCCGCCACACAAACTCCAGACTGTTGCTCGTGTCTTATGGCGTCAACATCACGCGCAGCAGCTCAACACTCTCGCTCCCACAGGAGCAGTTTAGACATGAGCAACTCCGAGCACCAACACCAGTCTCTCTCTGTTTCTATGTCATACCCCCCCTCCCGTTTAATTTCTCACGTGAGTCAGGATCAACATCTTCTCGTACCTGTCTCTACGTGTACTGTTTGTCGGCAAAGATTATACACGCTCGCGTCATCGGTCAAATGCAAATCTAAACACGCCCATTGTCATCACTGCCTCAGAGGTCAAGGAAGTCATCAGACAGGCTAAGCCCTCAAAATCCATCGGCCCCGACGGCATTGCCATGAAGATGCTGAAACATCTAGGCCAGGAGGGACACAAATACTTAGCGGCTCTATTCAATCTTTCACTGAACACTTTCGTCATTCCTGAAATATGGAAAAAGGCGAGAGTGGTTCCATTATTAAAACCTAGAAAGCCGGCAAACATAGGCGATTCATATCGCCCTATATCACTTTTGTCGCCGGTAGTGAAGACGCTAGAGTCCATTTTGCTCCCGTATTACACCGCAAATCTGCACCTGGCTAATCATCAACATGGCTTCCGTAAGCTGCACAGCACCACCACCGCACTCAATGCCATTACAACGCAAATAAATAGCGGTCTAAATCAAAACCAACCAAATCACAGGACTGTGTTAGTGGCACTTGACTTGTCGAAAGCTTTTGACACAGTCAACCATGCCACTCTCATACAAGATCTATTAGAAACACAAATACCTGATGGGTTAAAGAGATGGACCGCTAATTACTTGAATGGGCGGCAGGCGTCGGTCAACTTTAGAAACGCAACATCAAAACCAAGACGAATTAGACAGGGGTGCCACAGGGTGGTGTCCTATCCCCGACACTGTTTAATTTCTATTTATCGAAGATGCCCCCACCACCAGAGGGTGTCTCCGTCGTTTCTTATGCTGACGACTGTACAATAATGGCGACGGGGAAGGGCCCCTATACTGATGAACTCTGTAATAAAATCAACGGTTACCTCTGCGACCTTTCCAGGTTTTTCACAGAGCGAGATCTGACGATATCTCCGACTAAATCAACGGCGACGCTTTTTACGACGTGGACGCACCAGGTGAGAAATGAATTAGACATTTTCGTTGACGGCACTAAGCTACCAACTGTCAGCCACCCAAAGTTATTAGGGATGACATTGGATAATACTTTCTCATTTGCTGGTCATGTGTCTGCAATGGTCTCAAAGGTACGTGATCGCAACAAGATCCTCAAGTCACTTGCCGGCAGTACTTGGGGAAAAGACAAAGAAACGTTGCTGACTACATATAAGGCCATTGGCCGACCAGTCTTTGACTATGCTGCACCCATATGGTCGCCTAATGTACATAACACCAACTGGACGAAGTTACAAGTCTACCAAAATACTGCCATCAGAACTGCTACGGGATGTCTCCTCATGTCTTCCGAGTCTCACCTCCATCAGGAGCCAAAACTGCTCAATGTAAAAGAGCACGCGGAAATGCTGAGCAAGCAATTCCTTCTGAACTGCCACAAGCCAGCACATCCAAACCGTCATCTTTTGGACATAGATCCGCCCCCGAGAGACATAAGGAAACATCTCCGTAAACATTATGATGAGATCCGGCATCATATTACCTTGCCGTTTGATCTGCAGAATCATAAGCGGGCTCTAACCGACATCCACACCGAGTCGGTAGATACTTTTGTCGGATCTCTACCTGTGAACCCCGTTCTGAACAGTCCTCCACCGGATATTGCTGAAGAAAAACGCACCTTACCAAGGGAGACAAGAGTTACCCTGGCACAGCTTAGGTCTGGATATAGTGTAAGGTTAAACTCCTACTTGTCCAGACTTAATGACACAATCTCAAACACATGCCCTGCATGTGGTAGGACCCCCCATGACACTCTACATCTCTTCAATTGTTCATTTGAACCTACTCTTCTAACCCCTCTGTCCCTCTGGACAAACCCTGTTGAAACTGCACGTTTCCTTGGACTCCCCTTAGAAGAGCTTGATGAAGATCTTCGGAATGATCATACACTCTAGACAGGGCAATGCATTGTTAACAACAACAACAACAACGCCAGCCAACCCGGTTACACCGGGTCCACAGCTAACTAGGCTGAGGCACAGCCTTCCAAATCTTACAGCACAACTGTAACGGATAAACTGGTAAGATCGCAGAGATAACTAATTTGATGACGCAATATGACATAAAACTTGCCGCAGTCCAAGAAACCAAGCTCAGTCCTAGGTCGGACCTCATTACCTATGGCGGATATAACATCCACCGGAAAGACCGTCATAGAGTAACAGGAGGTCTGGGAGGTGGTCTAGCGTTCATAACGCACAACTCTGTACAGTATCATCTATTTGATACCGACATCGAAGGAACGGATGATATCTTAGAAAGCCAAGGTATTACTATCCGTACAGGAGATGTCGATGGGGTGTAAAAGTAGGTCGCCTCCCAGTTGGTGCACCCTGGGTAACGCTAAATGACCTACATAGCCTACACGGCTAGTTTCTTGTATTGCCGGTTCTACGAGAACGGTACCAGTACTTGTGCTGTACCCATCGTGCCGAAACGACCCGGGCCGTTTTCTTATATCGACCCGGCCAAGAGCAATACACTCGGGGTGACCCTGTCTGACATTTAGGCAGGGCTACACCTCGCTACAACAACAACATGTCGATCTGCAAATCATTAATATCTACATACCCCCTGTCTCAAGTTGCCCCACCGGCTATCACCCCGACATTAGCTTGCTATTAGGTTAGGTTAGGTTCAAGTGGCTGCCGCAGAGGCACACTTAGGCCAGAGTTTAGCCGTTGTCCGCTTAGTTGCGTTGGCAACCGCACTGGTGCTAGCTCCCATCAAGTCAATCTTAGTCGATAGAGGGTTGGTTGACCGACTCGTATTTGCCATCGCTGTCGATCCACCCCTTGATTGTGGAACGGAGGTTGTCCTCCGGCGTTGTTGTTGCTTTCTCGCCTGTTCCTCCATAGCTCTCCTTTGCTGAGGAGTGAAATTTGGCGTTGTTTGTTTTTTAGGTTTATCGTTTTTATTTGGGTTATTTGAGTTCATCTTGTTCGTACGACCCATCGCCGGACAAGGCCAGCTTAGGGTCAAGGGAAGAGTAGGGGAAAATGTGTCGTCCGCCACGGCAGAGCCCCGTACCGCGGTAAGGCCATGCTTACTCTCTGAGGCGACCCGGTATCAGAGAGGCTCCGTTCAAATACAGCCACGATTTGCCTCCCGGCTGCAAACGTCCAATGGGCACGGTTTCGCATAACACCCTGGATTGGGAGGGGGAAGATCTTTGTCGTCGCGCCAGAGAGGCTAGGCTGCTCCCGTGATGAAGTCCCGTACGGAGCTATGATCACAAGGGCAGCGTAGCCCTGTGGCTATCGACTTAAGCCCTCGTACCGCGGCAAGGTATCCACCCTTCACGAGGGTAGCTTGCTATTACGAGTGATCCTGGGCGACTTCAATGCGCACCACGACATGTGGCACTCAAACTTGCCAGCAGACAATAGGGGGCATGTACTTGCACAACAAATAGATGATACGGCTTTCTGTACGTTGAACGGAGACGCCCCAACGAGAGTATCGGGTAACTGCTATAGTTCGCCAGATATTTCTATCGTAAGTGCAGGACTATTGAACAACACCAATTGGCGACCCATACTCACGTTGGCGTCTGACCATCTCCCAATAGTCATTACCATCGAACGACCGACGGACTTTATTACACCTGAGCATGGTACATATATTAACTTTACCAAGGCGGACTGGGACAGTTTTCAGACATATACGGACGAATCCTTGGCTGCTCTATCCATTCCTACGGACGTATGCAAAGGCGAACGAGACTTCCGCAACATCATTGACTCGGCCTCTAAACGCTTCATTCCTGCGGGTCGAATATCTCAAATAAGACCAAATTTCCCCGCGGAGGCAGCGGCCATGGCTAGAGAAAGAGATGAAGTGCGAAGTCTCAATCCCGCAGACCCCCGTATAAAGGATCTCAACGCGGAAATTCGTAGGTTGGTCGATAAACATAAACTGGCCAAATGGAAACAACACCTAGAGCAATGCAACCTCTCTGATGGTGTTGGCAAATTATGGACTACGGTCAAAGCTCTATCTAATCCAACGCAACACAAGGATAAAGTAGATATTACTTTCGGTGATAGGGTGAAGAAGGACCCTAGGGGATGTGCGAACTCCTTCTGTAGACAATTTGTACTATATTCCCCGCCCGATAGAGCCAAACGTAGAACCATGCGACAGGCGCGTAAATATAAAAACCAAAATACGCCCATTGTCATCACTGCCTCAGAGGTCAAGGAAGCCATCAGACTGGCTAAGCCCTCAAAATCCATCGGCCTCGACGGCATTGCCATGAAGATGCTGAAACATCTAGGCCAGGAGGGACACAAATACTTAGCGGCTCTATTCAGTCTTTCACTGAACACTTTCGTCATTCCTGAAATATGGAAAAAGGCGAGAGTGGTTCCATTACTAAAACCTAGAAAACCGGCAAACATAGGCGATTCATATCGTCCTATATCACTTTTGTCCATTTTGCTCCCGTATTATACTGAAAATCTGCACCTGGCTAGTCATCAACATGGCTTCCGTAAGCTGCACAGCACCACCACCGCACTCAATGTCATTACAACTCAAATAAATAGCGGCCTAAATCAAAACCAACCAAATCACAGGACTGTGTTAGTGGCACTTGACCTGTCGAAAGCTTTTGACACAGTCAACCATGCCACTCTCATACAAGATCTGTTTGAGACACAGATACCTGATGGTTTAAAGAGATGGACCGCTGATTATTTGAGTGGACGGCAGGCGTCGGTTAACTTTAGAAACGCAAAATCAAAACCTAGACGTATTAGACAGGGGGTGCCACAGGGTGGTGTCCTATCCCTGACACTGTTTAATTTCTATCTATCGAAGATGCTCCCACCACCAGAGGGCGTCTCCGTCGTTTCATATGCCAACGACTGTACAATAATGGCGACGGGGAAGGGCCCCTATACTGATGAACTCAGTACGAGAATCAATGGTTACCTCTGCGACCTTTCCAGGTTTTTCACTGAGCGAGATCTGACAATATCTCCGACAAAATCAACGGCGACGCTTTTTACGACATGGACGCACCAGGTGAGAAATGAATTAGACATTTTCGTTGATGGCACTAAGGTACCAACTGTCAGCCACCCTAAGTTATTAGGGATGACACTGGATAATACTTTCTCATTTGCTGGTCATGTGTCTGCAATGGTCTCAAAGGTACGTGGTCGCAACAAGATCCTCAAGTCACTTGCCGGCAGTACTTGGGGAAAAGACAAAGAAACGTTGCTGACTACATATAAGGCCATTGGCCGACCAGTCTTTGACTATGCTGCACCCATATGGTCGCCTAATGTACATAACACCAACTGGACGAAGTTACAAGTCCGCCAAAATACTGCCATCAGAACTGCTACGGGATGTCTCCTCATGTCTTCCGAGTCTCACCTCCATCAGGAGGCAAAACTGCTCAATGTAAAAGAGCATGCGGAAATGCTGAGCAGGTAATTCCTTCTGAACTGCCACAAGCCAGCACTTCCAAACCGTCCTCTTTTGGACATAGATCCGCCCCCGAGAGACATAAGGAGACATCTCCGTAAGCACTATGATGAGATCCGGCATCATATTACCTTGCCGTTTGATCTGCAGAATCATAAGCGGGCTCTAACCGACATCCACACCGAGTCGGTAGACACTTTTGTCGGATCTCTACCTGTGAATCCCGTTCTGAACAGTCCTCCACCGGATATTGCTGAAGAAGAACGCACCTTACCAAGGGAGACAAGAGTGACCTTGGCACAGCTTAGGTCTGGATATAGTGTAAGGTTAAACTCCTACTTATCCAGACTTAATGATACAATCTTAAATACATGCCCTGCATGTGGTAGGACCCCCCATGATACTCTACATCTCTTCAATTGTTCATCTGAACCTACTCTTCTAACCCCTCTGTCCCTCTGGACAAACCCTGTTGACTCTGCACGTTTCCTTGGACTCCCCTTAGAAGAGCTTGATGAAGATCTTCGGAATGATCATACACTCTAGACAGGGCAATGCATTGTTAACAACAACAACAACAACATGAAAGTAGAAACTAAAGGGAATTTTAATTTTAGTGTGTATATATATATATGTATGGATACCTACCGAAACTCGGCTAAAATATGAGACTCTTAAAGCACCAGTGGTATAAGCCATAGGCCGGCAAATACTTTCCCGGGAGGGAAATTTTAATGCTTATTCATAGTGATCGCTCTTGTTGTTGTTGTTGTAACAAAGTGTAGCCCTGCCCAGCGTGTACTTTTCCTTAACCTAAATTGTCATCAATTTCTTCTAACGGGAGTCCTAGGAAACTTGCAGTTTCGACAGGGTTGGACCAGAGGGAGATGGGTGTTAGAAGAGTGGGCTCCGAAGAGCAGGTAAATAAATGGTTGGTATTATGGGGTGACGAGCCGCATGCCGTACATTCATTCGGCACGTCAGGGTCTAGTCTGTTTAACCTGCTACAGTATCCAGAGCGTAATTGAGCCAGAGTGACCCTTACCTCTCGAGGAAGATGACGTTCCTCAGCCGCAACGCGAGGTGGTTTGGCGTGCAAAACGGCGTTCAGTGGACAGAGCGAGACATAGGACGCAACGGACGTGTCATGGATGTGCTTCAGAGCCTGCGTATGCACCTTTGGATCAAACGGCGAAAGTGTGAGGTGCCGGATCTCATCAAAATGCTCACGTAGATGCGCCCTTACGGTGCTAGGAGGTGGCTCATACTCAAGCAGTAGTCTGTTGGGATGTTGTGGTTTGCAACAGTTCAACAGGTACTGCCTGTTTAGCATTTCATTGTGCTCCAAAACTGGGAGCATTTCCACCTCATGATGTAAATGATGTTCTGGAGACATAAGGACGCATCCCGTGGCGGTTCTGAGTGCGGTGTTTTGGCAGGCCTGCAGTCTTTTCCAATGAACCTCAGCAAGCCCAGGCGACCATATCGGCGACGCGTAATTCAGGATCGGCCGACCAATTGCTTTATAGGTTGCCAGCAACGTTTCTTGTTTTTACCCCAAGTGCTGCCGGCTAGCGACTTGAGAATTTTGTTGCGGCTTTGTAGCTTAGAGACAATTGCGGTTGAATGAGCAGCGAATTTGTGCATGGGGTCGAAAGTTACCCCTAAGATTTTGGGGTGGGAGACAGTAGGTAATTTTTGGTCGCCTACGTAGATTTCTAACTCCATGCCAACTTGCGCCGTCCAAGTCGTGAATAGTGTCGCCGAGGACTTCGTTGGCGACAATGTCAGGTTCCGAGCAGTGAAAAACTCAACAAGAGAGGGGAGATAACCATTGATCCTGGAGCACAGCTCATCAACGGAAGTGCCAGATGCCAGGATCGTACAATCGTCTGCGTAAAAAAAAATCGAGACTCCATCTGGTGGGGAAGGAAGCCTCGAAATATAAAGATTAAACAAAAGCGGGGAAAGGACACCACCCTGTGGTACCCCTTGTTTAATCTTTCTCGGTTTTGATTTTTTGTTTCTGAAAACTACAGACGATTGACGACCACTCAGATAGTTGGCGGACCAACGCTTAAGACAGTGGGGGAGCGATGAATCTTCCAAATCGGATACCAGTTGTCCATGATTTACTGTGTCAAAAGCTTGAGACAGGTCAAGAGCAACTAGAACCGTCCTGTGATGAGGGCTTTTCTGGTTGAGTCCATCAGTTATCTGAGTGAGACGCCCCAACGAGAGTATCGGGTAACTGCTATAGTTCGCCAGATATTTCTATCGTAAGTGCAGGACTATTGAACAACACCAATTGGCGACCCATACTCACGTTGGCGTCTGACCATCTCCCAATAGTCATTACCATCGAACGACCGACGGACTTTATTACACCTGAGCATGACTGGGACAGTTTTCAGACATATACGGACGAATCCTTGGCTGCTCTATCCATTCCTACGGACGTATGCAAAGGCGAACGAGACTTCCGCAACATCATTGACTCGGCCTCTAAACGCTTCATTCCTGCGGGTCGAATATCTCAAATAAGACCAAATTTCCCCGCGGAGGCAGCGGCCATGGCTAGAGAAAGAGATGAAGTGCGAAGTCTCAATCCCGCAGACCCCCGTATAAAGGATCTCAACGCGGAAATTCGTAGGTTGGTCGATAAACATAAACTGGCCAAATGGAAACAACACCTAGAGCAATGCAACCTCTCTGATGGTGTTGGCAAATTATGGACTACGGTCAAAGCTCTATCTAATCCAACGCAACACAAGGATAAAGTAGATATTACTTTCGGTGATAGGGTGAAGAAGGACCCTAGGGGATGTGCGAACTCCTTCTGTAGACAATTTGTACTATATTCCCCGCCCGATAGAGCTAAACGTAGAACCATGCGACAGGCGCGTAAATATAAAAACCAAAATACGCCCATTGTCATCACTGCCTCAGAGGTCAAGGAAGCCATCAGACTGGCTAAGCCCTCAAAATCCATCGGCCTCGACGGCATTGCCATGAAGATGCTGAAACATCTAGGCCAGGAGGGACACAAATACTTAGCGGCTCTATTCAGTCTTTCACTGAACACTTTCGTCATTCCTGAAATATGGAAAAAGGCGAGAGTGGTTCCATTACTAAAACCTAGAAAACCGGCAAACATAGGCGATTCATATCGTCCTATATCACTTTTGTCCATTTTGCTCCCGTATTATACTGAAAATCTGCACCTGGCTAGTCATCAACATGGCTTCCGTAAGCTGCACAGCACCACCACCGCACTCAATGTCATTACAACTCAAATAAATAGCGGCCTAAATCAGACCTGTCGAAAGCTTTTGACACAGTCAACCATGCCACTCTCATACAAGATCTGTTTGAGACACAGATACCTGATGGTTTAAAGAGATGGACCGCTGATTATTTGAGTGGACGGCAGGCGTCGGTTAACTTTAGAAACGCAAAATCAAAACCTAGACGTATTAGACAGGGGGTGCCACAGGGTGGTGTCCTATCCCTGACACTGTTTAATTTCTATCTATCGAAGATGCTCCCACCACCAGAGGGCGTCTCCGTCGTTTCATATGCCAACGACTGTACAATAATGGCGACGGGGAAGGGCCCCTATACTGATGAACTCAGTACGAGAATCAATGGTTACCTCTGCGACCTTTCCAGGTTTTTCACTGAGCGAGATCTGACAATATCTCCGACAAAATCAACGGCGACGCTTTTTACGACATGGACGCACCAGGTGAGAAATGAATTAGACATTTTCGTTGATGGCACTAAGGTACCAACTGTCAGCCACCCTAAGTTATTAGGGATGACACTGGATAATACTTTCTCATTTGCTGGTCATGTGTCTGCAATGGTCTCAAAGGTACGTGGTCGCAACAAGATCCTCAAGTCACTTGCCGGCAGTACTTGGGGAAAAGACAAAGAAACGTTGCTGACTACATATAAGGCCATTGGCCGACCAGTCTTTGACTATGCTGCACCCATATGGTCGCCTAATGTACATAACACCAACTGGACGAAGTTACAAGTCCGCCAAAATACTGCCATCAGAACTGCTACGGGATGTCTCCTCATGTCTTCCGAGTCTCACCTCCATCAGGAGGCAAAACTGCTCAATGTAAAAGAGCATGCGGAAATGCTGAGCAGGTAATTCCTTCTGAACTGCCACAAGCCAGCACTTCCAAACCGTCCTCTTTTGGACATAGATCCGCCCCCGAGAGACATAAGGAGACATCTCCGTAAGCACTATGATGAGATCCGGCATCATATTACCTTGCCGTTTGATCTGCAGAATCATAAGCGGGCTCTAACCGACATCCACACCGAGTCGGTAGACACTTTTGTCGGATCTCTACCTGTGAATCCCGTTCTGAACAGTCCTCCACCGGATATTGCTGAAGAAGAGCGCACCTTACCAAGGGAGACAAGAGTGACCTTGGCACAGCTTAGGTCTGGATATAGTGTAAGGTTAAACTCCTACTTATCCAGACTTAATGATACAATCTTAAATACATGCCCTGCATGTGGTAGGACCCCCCATGATACTCTACATCTCTTCAATTGTTCATCTGAACCTACTCTTCTAACCCCTCTGTCCCTCTGGACAAACCCTGTTGACTCTGCACGTTTCCTTGGACTCCCCTTAGAAGAGCTTGATGAAGATCTTCGGAATGATCATACACTCTAGACAGGGCAATGCATTGTTAACAACAACAACAACAACATGAAAGTAGAAACTAAAGGGAATTTTAATTTTAGTGTGTATATATATATATGTATGGATACCTACCGAAACTCGGCTAAAATATGAGACTCTTAAAGCACCAGTGGTATAAGCCATAGGCCGGCAAATATTTTCCCGGGAGGGAAATTTTAATGCTTATTCATAGTGATCGCTCTTGTTGTTGTTGTTGTAACAAAGTGTAGCCCTGCCCAGCGTGTACTTTTCCTTAACCTAAATTGTCATCAATTTCTTCTAACGGGAGTCCTAGGAAACTTGCAGTTTCGACAGGGTTGGACCAGAGGGAGATGGGTGTTAGAAGAGTGGGCTCCGAAGAGCAGGTAAATAAATGGTTGGTATTATGGGGTGACGAGCCGCATGCCGTACATTCATTCGGCACGTCAGGGTCTAGTCTGTTTAACCTGCTACAGTATCCAGAGCGTAATTGAGCCAGAGTGACCCTTGCCTCTCGAGGAAGATGACGTTCCTCAGCCGCAACGCGAGGTGGTTTGGCGTGCAAAACGGCGTTCAGTGGACAGAGCGAGACATAGGACGCAACGGACGTGTCATGGATGTGCTTCAGAGCCTGCGTATGCACCTTTGGATCAAACGGCGAAAG
The DNA here is from genome assembly GCA_964058755.1 of Campiglossa producta. Lineage (NCBI taxonomy): Eukaryota > Metazoa > Arthropoda > Insecta > Diptera > Tephritidae > Campiglossa > Campiglossa producta. The sequence goes on from CAXKVI010000002.1 coordinate 52,598,889, forward strand.
TGTGAGGTGCCGGATCTCATCAAAATGCTCACGTAGATGCGCCCTTACGGTGCTAGGAGGTGGCTCATACTCAAGCAGTAGTCTGTTGGGATGTTGTGGTTTGCAACAGTTCAACAGGTACTGCCTGTTTAGCATTTCATTGTGCTCCAAAACTGGGAGCATTTCCACCTCATGATGTAAATGATGTTCTGGAGACATAAGGACGCATCCCGTGGCGGTTCTGAGTGCGGTGTTTTGGCAGGCCTGCAGTCTTTTCCAATGAACCTCAGCAAGCCCAGGCGACCATATCGGCGACGCGTAATTCAGGATCGGCCGACCAATTGCTTTATAGGTTGCCAGCAACGTTTCTTGTCTTTACCCCAAGTGCTGCCGGCTAGCGACTTGAGAATTTTGTTGCGGCTTTGTAGCTTAGAGACAATTGCGGTTGAATGAGCAGCGAATTTGTGCATGGGGTCGAAAGTTACCCCTAAGATTTTGGGGTGGGAGACAGTAGGTAATTTTTGGTCGCCTACGTAGATTTCTAACTCCATGCCAACTTGCGCCGTCCAAGTCGTGAATAGTGTCGCCGAGGACTTCGTTGGCGACAATGTCAGGTTCCGAGCAGTGAAAAACTCAACAAGAGAGGGGAGATAACCATTGATCCTGGAGCACAGCTCATCAACGGAAGTGCCAGATGCCAGGATCGTACAATCGTCTGCGTAAAAAAAAATCGAGACTCCATCTGGTGGGGAAGGAAGCCTCGAAATATAAAGATTAAACAAAAGCGGGGAAAGGACACCACCCTGTGGTACCCCTTGTTTAATCTTTCTCGGTTTTGATTTTTTGTTTCTGAAAACTACAGACGATTGACGACCACTCAGATAGTTGGCGGACCAACGCTTAAGACAGTGGGGGAGCGATGAATCTTCCAAATCGGATACCAGTTGTCCATGATTTACTGTGTCAAAAGCTTGAGACAGGTCAAGAGCAACTAGAACCGTCCTGTGATGAGGGCTTTTCTGGTTGAGTCCATCAGTTATCTGAGTGTTAATGGCATTTAGAGCAGATGTTGTGCTCCGTATTTTTCTAAAGCCATGTTGGTGCTCGGCTAACCTCAACTTTAATGTGTAAAGAGGAAGTAATACCGCCTCCAATGTCTTCACTACTGGCGAGAGGAGCGATATCGGACGATAAGACTCCCCTACGTTAGCTGGCTTGCCAGGCTTTAGTAGTGGGACCACGACTGCCTGCTTCCATTTTTCAGGTATGACAGAAGTGGCCAGGGACAAATTGAAGACGGTAGTGAGGTATTTTACTCCCTCTTCGCCGATGTGTTTTAAATGCACCATGGCTATGTCGTCAGGGCCCATGGCTTTAGAGTTTTTGGCTTTCCTGATGGCCTCTCGAACCTCTGTAGCGGTGATGGAAACGGGGGCATTGTTTTTGTGTTTATGCGCACGCCTGAAGATCCTACGTCTGTCCCTGTCCTGTGCAGGGTGTGGTACAAACTGTCGGCAAAAGGCCGTTGCACTCTTCTTCGGGTCACTAAACGTCTTATCACCAAAGGTGATGTCTACGTTTCTTGGTGGGCCCGTCGAATTTGACAGGGATTTGACTGTGGACCATAATTTTCCAACACCGGTAGAGAGGTTACAAGACCTCAGATGCTCCTCCCATTTGGCATGTTTGTGTTCATCTACCAGCCGTCTGATTTCCGCGTTGAGACCACTGATCTGTGGGTCTGCGGGATCGATGCTACGTATAGGGTCACGTTCATTGGCCAGGGCTGCAGCTTCAGTTGGGAAGTTTGGCCGTATATTTTGTATTCTCCCAGCTGGTATGAAAAGGGCTGCAGCTCTATTTATGACCTTACGTATTTCCTTTTCACCTTGGCGTACGTCAGTCGGTATGGGAAGAGCACCAAAGGAGCTCTCAGTAAACTCAGTAAAGCCAACCCAGTCAGCCCTTCTGAAGTTTACGTAGGATCTCTTCTCAGAGGTGATAAAACCCGGGGCATGATCAACGGACAGGACGATTGGCAGGTGATCTGATGCCAAAGCCACCATTGGGCACCAGTTTATGCAGTTTATTAGACCCGGACTAACAATTGTTATGTCCGGGGAGCTACTGCAATTTACTGCCATCCTCGTGGGGGCGTCCGTGTTCACCGCGCAGAATGTGGAAGCGTCAATTTGCTCGGCTATTTCCCGTCCTCTGCCGTCAGCAGAATGGCGTGAATGCCACATGTCGTGGTGTGCATTAAAATCGCCCATAATGACACGGTTATCGCCCCGTAGGAAATCGCTTAAATCAGGGCGATAACTTCTGGGACAACAGGTGACGGGAGGTATGTAGATGTTTATCAGCTCGAGATCAACACCTCTAGCTGAAACGACAATACCCTGTCGCTCTAGGGGTATGTCCTCTTGGTCGGTGTTGAATGCAAATTCCCTATACCGCACGGTTTGGTGGATGATGAACGCAAGACCACCCCCACCGTCCGTACGATCATGCCGGAGAATGTGGTAGCCACCACTCGCTCTGAGATCCGAGTGGGTGCCAAGTTTAGTCTCCTGGATTGCAGCAATTTTGATGGAGTTTTGCTGCATAAACTTGGTGATCTCCACAATCTTGCCAGTTATACCGTTGCATTTTAATTGCATTATTTTGAAATGCGGGGGAGAGGCAATGGTCACTCTGGGAGTCAGGGACTGATGCGTTCGCCGTGGAGGTAATATGCTAGTCCGTGATCGTCGTCGCAGTCCTGAAGGCGACAAATTCCGCTCGTTGGGAGACGAGGTAGAACTTGTCGGCAATGTGGGCTGCACAGCTCGACAACACGGCGCAACATACGCATCAGTCCATAAATTTCTGTTTGCGAGCCCTGAGCATATGCGCAGGTGACATTGGCCAAGGCAGGTATTGCACTTGACCGATGGCACTCTGGACGCATATATTCTGTGCCGACAAACAGTGCACATAGTGTGAGGGACCAGGAGCTGATGGCCTTGATTCACATTTGTGCCGGTACCGGAAGAAGAAGAGGGGAGGGGAATATTTTGGGGCGGGGGTTGTAGCTCAGCAGTGCTCACTACATCTGTAGATGTGCTACGTAGGAAGTAGCTGTGAGCTGCTGTATAAGGTGTTGGCGCACTAGGGCGCGAGCTACAACTGGGAACACACAATGCTTGCTGAGCAATATATGTATTGCGAGGGGGAGGCGGTAGTGCTACGCCGGAGCGTCGCGAGCCACGAGACGTTCTAGGACGTGAACAGCAAGGCGCCACGAAGGTTTTAAAGAAACTAAGAGGCCGGTGTGTTTTTTGATCTAGTCCGGAGCAACTAGACTTGTGAAGCCAACCTTTACAAGATGTGCATTGCACTGAATGCGAACGTCTGGTATAAATTTTCATGCGGCACACACAGCAGAACCATTCTGTTGGACCAGGGTTTAGCTCAATGCCAGACCGGAACAAGAGAATAAGGAGCAGCCCTGCTGCAAGGGACTGCTCCAAGGATGACAAATTTAGGGGGAGGAATCGTGACACGTTAGACAGGGTCACTTCGGGTGTACAGGGTCACTTCGGGTGTAAAACTACAACCTGGGTCTTTTCGGTACGAAGGGTACTGCGCAAGCACATGTACCTTTCTCGCAGAACCGGCTGTGCTGTCAACAAATAGGGGGTAACCCTTGATTTCACAAGTTCTGCCATTTATTCGGTTGCTATGGGAGCTAGCAGTTACCCCGTTAGCGTGTTATATAAAAAAAAAACTGGGCTTGTACCACTTGTGCTTTAAACGGCTTATGTTGTTGTTAACAGGAAAAACACTCGGCGAAGGTTTTGGGTAGTGATGCCGAAATTGGCCGGATATGAACCCGGCACGCTACGGTACTCCCTTGCGTTACTGTCGTGATAGCGATTTGGTGGAACCTTCTAGGTCATGTCATCCCTCCATCCATGAGGAAGGAGAAGATGGGTAATGAAAGGTGAGAGCCAGCATATCCGTAGATCAACCATCGAGTTAGCACGTCATTACCTATGTGATTAGTCGTCTCTTACGAACGGTATGGCTACCTCGGCCATAATCTAAACCCCTAACCCGCAGGGTCTAAAACGGCTCATATATCGTCGGTGCCTATTCAATACCACCTATCTACCAGATGCAAAGCCTCCCAACTTAGGAAAGTGGCAAAATGGAGATTTGGTAACCCAGCATTCCAGGCATCAAGTTTCATCTATGTAAATAATAAATTTCGCATTCCAACAAAAAATTACAAAAAAATCGGTAAGAGCCCTAGCATTAAAAGGAAATAAGTTTTTTTGTCTCCTGTAAAAATTTATTGCTTTCAGATACCTAGGTGGTTTTGCATCTGGTAGATAGGTGGTATCAGTGGCGTAGATATGGAGGGGATTAGGGGGATCAATTGACAATTTTTGAAAACAAAAACGAAAAACCATGCATATTTTTTAGGCTAGAATACTAGGTAACGGCTAGTATAAGAAAATTTCAGTGTAGACAGTTTTTGTAAGGAATTCAATTCCCTCCAAAAATATAATGAGGAAAGTGTTTTTTACAAGAATGACTAGTCAGTTGTATACCAATCACCAATTATCACCAACAAATCAATAAAATTTTCCAAAAAGAAAAACAAATTTTCTTAGTTGGCCCAGTTATACATAACCAAAAATATGCGGTAAAAATGTGTTTTATGCGCATAAAAAAATCCTTTAAAACAGCATAATATGCACTTAAAATATGCGCTAAAAAATTTCTTTTTTGTAATTAATTTTCAAACTCAAAACATTTTCTTAAAACTCACATATATTTATCTTTTCTCGAAGAAAAAAACATAGCATGGACAGAACATAAACAAATAATAAGATTTAAAAATAATGGTAGACGAAGACAGAGAATCTACTGAATACGGAGTTCGTTCGGACCATAGGTTTTTTTTGGTTATCTCTCTGCCTTACTAGAGAAAATGAAAGGGTAAAAACAAATATGTGGAAATATGCAGAGCGTTCTTGTCCGCAGCCATTTAAATTGCACTTTTCGTTTTTAATTATTTCGGAAATGCTAACAGCTAGATATATTTAAAAAAAATACCTATGGCCCGGGCCATGCGTTTAGTCCCTGTCCCCTAGACTATAGTGGAAAAGTTAATTTTTTTACATTTTAAAACACACTTCCCGACATGCACAGACATGTCTACTACTACGATCGCTGGAGGGATACCCTCCGATCAAATGATAAAGGAAATCACCGATGAGAAAAAGCTAGACTGGGCTTTATCTACCTTCAAGCCCAATAAGTCGCCAGGACCGGACGGAATATTCCCGGCCCAGCTACAACAAACATCCGATCTTATTAAGCCTTGGTTGAAAACTATGTTTATAAGTTGTCTAAGGCTTAACTACATACCCACATCATGGAGAGAGGTTAAGGTAGTTTTTGTCCCCAAAGCTGGGAAACCATCTCATACTAAACCAAACGATTTCAGGCCTATAAGCCTGAGTTGATTTGATTTTGTGTTTTTCCGACAGGGTGGATACTAGATGTATATTGGAACGATTTTCCGCCATCCCTTGTCACTTTTGGTTTTGTAACAAACCGGTTTCGGCGATCTGCCATCTTCAGTGTTTCAAACTATGCAAATCACATGTTCGAAAACAAATGCTCCCCGGTCAACATCAAAAACACAGCCAAAACACTTCACATACAAAGAAAAGGCCGACGCTTAAATGTGCTGTTGTGTTTCTTGAAAAAAAATTTCAATACAAAGAAAAGGCCGACGCTTAAATGTGCTGGAAAACATGGAAATATACAAACTAAAGACATTTGACGGGAGAATAATAAACGAACAAACAAAAACCATCTCTGACGCAATATTTGAACCGCTAAAATTAATTTACAAAAAACCGAACAACACCGCAGGTACAATAACCAAACGAGTAACAATAAACGAGCGAACACACAAACCCAATCAAAAGACGAAAATCACCGACTTCTACCTGACTAACGAGCGTCAGTAAGCAACCTTTAAACACACACGTACCTGACCTAGCAGCGACAAGCGAATTAACTAGTGTGAAAACAACCCTTATTACAGGTACCTGTTCGGAAACATTCGTAACACTCGAATCATATACACGAGTACTAACATTACCGCATACAGCGTCCAGACTATAAATACATGACAACGGATAGACACAAATTCAGAACGAAATCAAACATTGAAGATGGCAGATCGCCGAAACCGGTTTGTTACAAAACCAAAAGTGACAAGGGATGACGGAAAATCGTTTCAATATACGCCTATCTTTGTTTCTTCTTAAAACGCTAGAAAGACTTCTGGAGGACTATGTCAGAAGATCGATAGACTCAACTCATCTTTCGCTTGCTCAACATGCCTACAGTAAAGGTAGACTGCCTTGCATTCCCTGGTATCTGTTATAGAAAAGTCGCTTAACCAAAAGGAGTACACATTGGTGGCTTTCGGCGTACGCCGATGATATCTGCGTTATTATACGGGAAAAATTCCCTCAAACTCTCTGCAATTTGATGGAAACGACCTTATCCAAAATATGTGACTGGGCAAAGTCGTCAGGTCTGGGGGTTAACCCCGAGAAAACCGAACTAGTCCTCTTCACTAGAAGGTACAAAATACCTAACCTTACACCACCAAAAATTGGAAACACGACCTTGACATTCAGTGACAAAGTCAAGTATCTAGGAGTTATTCTGGACAGGAAATTACTCTGGAATGACAATATAACAGAACGAGTAAAAAAGCAACGTGTGCGTTGTTCACTTGTAAGAGAGCAATTGGTGTTTGTTGTTGTTGTTGTTGTTAACAATGCATTGCCCTGTCTAGAGTGTATGATCATTCCGAAGATCTTCATCAAGCTCTTCTAAGGGGAGTCCAAGGAAACGTGCAGTTTCAACAGGGTTTGTCCAGAGGGACAGAGGGGTTAGAAGAGTAGGTTCAAATGAACAATTGAAGAGATGTAGAGTATCATGGGGGGTCCTACCACATGCAGGGCATGTGTTTGAGATTGTGTCATTAAGTCTGGACAAGTAGGAGTTTAACCTTACACTATATCCAGACCTAAGCTGTGCCAGGGTAACTCTTGTCTCCCTTGGTAAGGTGCGTTCTTCTTCAGCAATATCCGGTGGAGGACTGTTCAGAACGGGGTTCACAGGTAGAGATCCGACAAAAGTATCTACCGACTCGGTGTGGATGTCGGTTAGAGCCCGCTTATGATTCTGCAGATCAAACGGCAAGGTAATATGATGCCGGATCTCATCATAATGTTTACGGAGATGTTTCCTTATGTCTCTCGGGGGCGGATCTATGTCCAAAAGATGACGGTTTGGATGTGCTGGCTTGTGGCAGTTCAGAAGGAATTGCTTGCTCAGCATTTCCGCATGCTCTTTTACATTGAGCAGTTTTGCCTCCTGATGGAGGTGAGACTCGGAAGACATGAGGAGACATCCCGTAGCAGTTCTGATGGCAGTATTTTGGCAGACTTGTAACTTCGTCCAGTTGGTGTTATGTACATTAGGCGACCATATGGGTGCAGCATAGTCAAAGACTGGTCGGCCAATGGCCTTATATGTAGTCAACAACGTTTCTTTGTCTTTTCCCCAAGTACTGCCGGCAAGTGACTTGAGGATCTTGTTGCGACCACGTACCTTTGAGACCATTGCAGACACATGACCAGCAAATGAGAAAGTATTATCCAATGTCATCCCTAATAACTTTGGGTGGCTGACAGTTGGTAGCTTAGTGCCGTCAACGAAAATGTCTAATTCATTTCTCACCTGGTGCGTCCACGTCGTAAAAAGCGTCGCCGTTGATTTAGTCGGAGATATCGTCAGATCTCGCTCTGTGAAAAACCTGGAAAGGTCGCAGAGGTAACCGTTGATTTTATTACAGAGTTCATCAGTATAGGGGCCCTTCCCCGTCGCCATTATTGTGCAGTCGTCAGCATAAGAAACGACGGAGACACCCTCTGGTGGTGGGGGCATCTTCGATAGATAGAAATTAAACAGTGTCGGGGATAGGACACCACCCTGTGGCACCCCCTGTCTAATTCGTCTTGGTTTTGATGTTGCGTTTCTAAAGTTGACCGACGCCTGCCGTCCATTCAAGTAATTAGCGGTCCATCTCTTTAGCCCATCAGGTATTTGTGTTTCTAATAGATCTTGTATGAGAGTGGCATGGTTGACTGTGTCAAAAGCTTTCGACAAGTCAAGTGCCACTAACACAGTCCTGTGATTTGGTTGGTTTTGATTTAGACCGCTATTTATTTGCGTTGTAATGGCATTGAGTGCGGTGGTGGTGCTGTGCAGCTTACGGAAGCCATGTTGATGATTAGCCAGGTGCAGATTTGCGGTGTAATACGGGAGCAAAATGGACTCTAGCGTCTTCACTACCGGCGACAAAAGTGATATAGGGCGATATGAATCGCCTATGTTTGCCGGCTTTCTAGGTTTTAATAATAGAACCACTCTCGCCTTTTTCCATATTTCAGGAATGACGAAAGTGTTCAGTGAAAGATTGAATAGAGCCGCTAAGTATTTGTGTCCCTCCTGGCCTAGATGTTTCAGCATCTTCATGGCAATGCCGTCGGGGCCCATGGATTTTGAGGGCTTAGCCTGTCTGATGGCTTCCTTGACCTCTGAGGCAGTGATGACAATGGGCGTGTTTTGGTTTTTGTATTTACGCGCCTGTCGCATGGTTCTACGTTTAGCTCTATCGGGTGGGGAATGTAGTACAAATTGTCTACAGAAGGAGTTCGCACATCCCCTAGGGTCCTTCTTCACCCTGTCACCGAAAGTAATATCAACTTTATCCTTGTGTTGTGTTGGATTAGATAGAGCTTTGACCGTAGTCCATAATTTGCCAACACCGTCAGAGAGGTTGCATTGCTCTAGGTGTTGTTTCCATTTGGCCAGTTTGTGTTTATCGACCAACCTACGAATTTCCGCGTTGAGATCCCTTATACGGGGGTCTGCGGGATTGAGACTTCGCACTTCATCTCTTTCTCTAGCCATGGCCGCTGCCTCCGCGGGGAAATTTGGTCTTATTCGGGATATTCGACCCGCAGGAATGAAGCGTCTAGAGGCCAAGTCAATGATGTTGCGGAAGTCTCGTTCGCCTTTGCGTACGTCCGTAGGAATGGATAGAGCAGCCAAGGATTCGTCCGTATATGTCTGAAAACTGTCCCAGTCCGCCTTGGTAAAGTTGATGTATGTACCATGCTCAGGTGTTATAAAGTCCGTCGGTCGTTCGATGGTAATGACTATTGGGAGATGGTCAGACGCCAACGTGAGTATGGGTCGCCGATTGGTGTTGTTCAATAGTCCTGCACTTACGATAGAAATATCTGGCGAACTATAGCAGTTACCCGATACTCTCGTTGGGGCGTCTCCGTTCAATGTACAGAAAGCCGTATCATCTATTTGTTCTGCGAGTACATGCCCCCTACTGTCTGCTGGCAAGTTTGAGTGCCACATATCGTGGTGCGCATTGAAGTCGCCCAGGATCACGCGGTTATCTCCTCGTAATAGCAAGCTAATGTCGGGGTGATAACCGGTGGGGCAACTTGAGACAGGGGGTATGTAGATGTTTATGATTTGCAGATCGACATCTCCTGTACGGATGGTAATACCTTGGCTTTCTAAGATATCATCCGTTCCTTCGATGTCGGTATCAAATAGATGATACTGTACAGAGTTGTGCGTTATGAACGCTAGACCACCTCCCAGACCTCCTGTTACTCTATGACGGTCTTTCCGGTGAATGTTATATCCGCCATAGGTAATGAGGTCCGACCTTGGACTGAGCTTGGTTTCTTGGATTGCGGCAAGTTTTATGTCATATTGCGTCATCAAATTGGTTATCTCTGCGATCTTACCAGTTAATCCGTTACAGTTGTGCTGTAAGATTTGGAAGTGCGCCGGTGGGGTCGATGTCGAGTTAACCAAAGGCGTGAGAGACGGATGTGTTCGCCCAGGTGTTGGTAGGCGAAGACCAAGGCTGTGCCTCAGCCTAGTTAGCTGTGGACCTGGTGTAACCGGGTTGGCTGGCGTCGTAGGCTGAGGCGTGTTACAGCATGGTGCTATGAACGCATCCGTCCAAAGATTCCTGTTCGCGAGCCCAGAGCATAGATGCACGTGGCATTGGCCTAAGCAGTTATTGCATTTGACCGATGACGCGAGCGTGTATAATCTTTGCCGACAAACAGTACACGTCGAGACAGGTGCAAGAAGATGTTGATCCTGACTCACGTGTAAACGGGAGGGGGGGTGTAAAAAAGAAACAGACAGAGACTGATGCTCGGAGTTGCTCATGTCTAAACTGCTCCGGTGGGAGCAAGAGTGTTGAGCTGCTGCGCGTGATGTTGACGCCATAAGGCACGAGCAACAGTCTGGAATTTGTGTGGCGGGTATAGCAGAAATGCTGCTAGTCGTTAAGACATTATTATTATTATTATTAGTATTGCTACTAGAAGGTGGCGGTAGGGGTGCGCTTGAACGGCGCTTACCGCGGGACGCCCGACGGCGCAAACAACAAGGGGCCACGAAAGTACTAAAGAAAGTACGGGGTCTGTGGATGTTAAGGTTAAGCCCTGAACATCCAGATTTATGGAGCCATCTCTTACACGAGAAGCATTGCACAGAATGCGACCGTTTAATATATATTTTTTTGCAACAGACACTGCATATCCATTCCTTTGGTCCGGGGTTCGGCTCAACGCCCGCCCGTAACAAAAGAATATCTTGCAGCCCTGCTGCAAGGGGGGAGGATGATAGTTTCGGAATGGGACAAAACATACTAAACAGGGTTACATTGAAAGTGACAGTCCTTGGCCGAGGTAAAACCCCGGGTGGTTCCACTGCGCAGAGATCCATGGCGATGTCCTGGGTTTTCTGCTCTGAGAAGTGACTGTACATAGGAACCTATGGTGTTTCATGGGGGTTTTCTCCCAAGGTAGTACACTGGATCTACACAGCCATTGTTCGCCCGATTCTACTCTACGGAGTGTTGGTCAGGCAGGCCACCTGCACTGACCAAGAACACGTACCTCAAGCAGCTGCAAAAAGTCCAAAGGAGTTCAGAACTCTGCATAACAGGGGCCCTTGGGTCCACTCCGACAGAAGCACTCAACACTATGTTGTATCTACCACCGCTCGATTTGGTGGCGAAAGAAGTAGCCGTGATCACAGCTTTGCGAATAAGGGAGACCGACGTCTGGATAAATGGACAAAGTGGGCACGCCACGCTCCTGTTAACATACCACCATATACTGACTACTGCGCGTCAAATAACGTGTTTGTCAGAAACTACGAGGTGTTAATACCGACAAGACAGGAATGGGACAACAGATCACATTCTGTTCGAGGAGCCGTTAATATTTTCACTGATGGCTCCAAGCTTGAGGGGAGGGTGGGGGGAGGTATCTTTTCACCGGACCTGGGACTAGAGATCTCCTTCCGCCTCCCCGACCACTGTAGCGTGTACCAAGCGGAAATGCTGGCGGTGCTGTGAAAAGCTTGGCGTCCATGCCGCCAAATGACAAACGGATTTACATCTTCTCACAGTCAGGCCGCACTTAGAGCCTTGAACTCATGCGTCGACAATGCAAAGTCGTTAACTGAATGTCGCAGATCTCTCAATGAGACGGCTCAGCACTTCAGTATTAGCCTTATTTGGGTACCTGGGAACAGGAATATTGAAGGTAAATGCAGAGCGAACGAGCTGGCCAGACGAGGTACCACCACCCATCTCCTTCCAGGCAATAGTTCGGTAGGCATACCCATGGCCTCTTTTAAATTTAGTGTCAGCACAAATACCATGAAAATAGCGAATATGCTCTGGTCAGGGCTCTCAACATGCGAAATATCAAGGCTAACCTGGCCTTCTTACAACAAGGGACGTACAAATTCCCTGCTGTCTCTTAATAAATCGGATATTTCATCCCTAGTAAGGGTTCTAACAGGACATTGTTTAATAGGCACGCACGGTGCTAGAATGGGCGTAATGTCTAATGATTACTGTCGCAGATGCATTGAGGAGGAGGAAAGTGTTCAACATCTGCTGTGTCATTGTCCCGCGCTCTGCAGACGACGGTTGGCTAGACGTCCCTTATTTTAGCGGCGATAGGTTGGCGAAATCAGTTGAAATTTTACCTTAATTAGTAGCTAATTTATTGCTAATTAATTGCCAAAAGAAAAAATTTATAGCTCTTCAATTTTTTTTTTTATGACATTTTTCGCCAAAATAAGACTGAAGTTAGCGAAACGAATAGTCGAAAAATTGTCCGATCATGTTGAAATTTTGCCTGAATTAGTAGCTAATTTATTGCTAATTAATTGCCAAAAGAAAAAATTTATAGCTCTTAAAATTTTTTTTTATGACATTTTTCGCCAAAATAAGACTGAAGTTAGCGAAACGAATAGTCGAAAAATTGTCCGATCAAGTTGAAATTTTGCCCTGAATTAGTTGCTAATTAATTGCCAAAAGAAAAAATTTATAGCTCTCCAATTTTTGTTTTTATGACATTTTTCGCCAAAATAAGACTGAAGTTAGCGAAACGAATAGTCGAAAAATTGTCGGATCAAGTTGAAATTTTACCTTAATTAGTAGCTAATTTATTGCTAATTAATTGGCAAAAGAAAAAATTTATAGCTCTTCAAATTTTTTTTTTATGACATTTTTCGCCAAAATAAGACTGAAGTTAGCGAAACGATCAACGAAAAATTGTCGGATCAAGTTGAAAGTTTGCCAGAATTAGTAGCTAATTTATTGCTAATTAATTGCCAAAAGAAAAAATTTATAGCTCTTCAAATTTTTTTTTATGACATTTTTCGCCAAAATAAGACTGAAGTTAGCGAAACGAATAGTCGAAAAATTGTCCGATCAAGTTGAAAATTTCAGTCAGTCTTATTTTGGCGAAAAATGTCATAAAAAAAAAATTTAAGAGCTATAAATTTTTTCCCTGTGGTTCACATGGAAGGAAGGAAATAGCTTCAAAAAGCTCGCCATATACAAATTTACTTGCTTCCTGTTATCACCTTGGATCAAAGGTGTACAAGAAGTCTATAAAGTAAGGAAAACACATGGCAAATATTAGTAAGAATATAAATGCAAAATTGCATGCAGGGCACATGGCTCAAAGCGTTAAGAGAACGCAATGCCAATGCAGTCTGGTAGGTTCGATGCCAGCCAGACCGGATAAAACACTACGTCTAAATGCTTGGTCGCATGGAAACTAGTCAGTGAATTACCATTCCGCTGTATAAAATTTTGCATTCAATTCTTTCTAATACCTATAATTACAAAATTAGCGTATAAATATATACATTGGATTCAATCCACAAATAAAACTTCATAAATTTTTTCTTTTGGCAATTAATTAGCAATAAATTAGCTACTAATTCTGGCAAATTTTCAACTTGATCCGACAATTTTTCGACTATTGGTTTCGCTAACTTCAGTCTTATTTTGGCGAAAAAGTCATAAAAAAAATTTGAAGAGCTATAAATTTTTTCTTTTGGCAATTAATTAGCAATAAATTAGCTACTAATTCTGGCAAACTTTCAACTTGATCCGACAATTTTTCGCTGATCGTTTCGCTAACTTCAGTCTTATTTTGGCGAAAAATGTCATAAAAAAAAATTTGAAGAGCTATAAATTTTTTCTTTAGGCAATTAATTAGCAATAAATTAGCTACTAATTCTGGAAAATTTTCAACTTGATCCGACAATTTTTCGACTATTGGTTTCGCTAACTTCAGTCTTATTTTGGCGAAAAATGTCATAAAAAAATTGAAGAGCTATACATTTTTTCTTTTGGCAATTAATTAGCAATAAATTAGCGACTAATTATGGCAAACTTTCAACTGGATCCGACAATTTTTCGCTGATCGTTTCGCTAACTTCAGTCTTATTTTGGCGAAAAATGTCATAAAAAAAAAATTTGAAGAGCTATAAATTTTTTCTTTTGGCAATTAATTAGCAATAAATTAGCTACTAATTCAGGCAAAATTTCAACTGATTTCGCCAACCTATCGCCGCTAAAATAAGGGACGTGTTGGCTAGCCTTGGCCAACCGTTTCTCGTCGACCTCACTGAGGTATCTAATATGGAAGTAAAGGCGTTATCCAAATTCATTGGCTCCACGAAGTGGTTTGATCCCCTGCCTTGGGTGTGAGTTTGTTTTCCTTGGCGTCGACGGTAGCATGACCGTGGACTGGTCCTTTACAGACTTTTGGTGGTCTTTGAACTCGTTTAGCGGTGCCGGGCTGCTGCCGGCGTTTAAGGATAACCTTCTCGCATCTCTGGGGCAGGGAGGTGTGTGAACACCGTATGGGGTATCACAATGGGCCTTTTTAATGGCCTAAGTGTCGGACAGGGTCTGTGTACTCTGTCCTGCCCTTGCAACCTAACCTAACCTAACCTACATTTTAAAAATTTTGCAAATGAAATGCACTTATGTATGTATATTGCTGTTAAAATAAACAATAAACATTTGCGCCAAGTTTTCGAATAAAAAACTGCGTCTATGAGCTTTGTTTCTTGAAATCTCCAGCAAAGAACTGTCAGCAGAAGAGAGTCTTGTAAAAAGCTGTCAAAATCTCATTTCTGCTAATTTTTCGTCGAACAGAGTTCAGCAGAAACTAGCAGACAAAACAGCGGTTACGTTTCTGATTGGCTAACAATTTGAATTAACATTTTTTGTTGTTGTTTTGCTTTGTCACCGATCAGCTGTTCCTGCTTGCTGGTTTCTGCTGGACGAAAAATTTCCAGCAATAACTTGCAGCGAATTGGCGCTCACTCTCTCAATTAAATGTCAAAAAGTTGCTGAATTCGCTGCTAATTTTTTCAAAGAACACTTTTTTAGGAATAATCTATTATATATAAATGCGCAAACATAACTGGTTCATCCCTTTTTTGCAATAACCACAATTCTAAGGTATATAAAATTTGGTATGTATCGATATGTTTTGCCGAGCAGGGTGGCCGAAAACAAACCAAAAATTAAAAAAAATTAATTATAATATGATTTGAAAATCACACCACTACAAGTGCTATTCACGCATTCGCTTTATAGAGCCGCTGTTATGGGTGTATGTAGGTATGACCACTTGCATTGTTGTGTATGCATTCATTGCAGTAGGGTGAGTTGTTTTGTGGGCAGCAATAAGATAACATGAGCCAGCGCGTCAACTTTATTGAGCTTAGGTACAAACAGTGTTTACAAAAACAAAATCTGTGCGTGGGGATTCAGAGAAGCAAATGCGTTTAAAAAAAAAAGCACAAATAAACTAGATCATGCACAAGGCCCTTCGTGGCTAGACTTAGTGAAATAAAATAAAATGGAAAATTGATAAAATTAAAAAAAAAGTAAAATCAGAAATAGAAAAGTGATTGAAAGTAAAAAAATAAAATTTGTTGGAAATGAAAGGAAAGGGAATAATATAAAATACATAAATAAAAATGAAACAAAATGAAATAAATAAAATATTAAATTAAGAAAATAATAGGAAAGGAAAGGGATGGATAAAAGGAAAATTAAGGTAAGTTAAGGTAAGGAACGGAAAATATGACAGAAAAATCAAAGAGAAAGGAAAGGAATGGAAAAGAAAAAAGGAAGGGAAGAAAGGAAATGTAATGTAGGTAAAGCAGTGGAAAAGAGAAACAAAAGGAGAAAGACAAAGAAAGGAAAGAAGAAAAAAAGAAGGGAAAGAAAAGGTAGCGAGGAAGAAGGTATGGAAAATAAATGAAAATAAAAAGAAAGAAAAATAAAGGAAAGAAAGGTAATGAAAAGCTAAAAAAAATAATTTAAGGAAATGAATGAAAGAAAAAGAAAAGCAAAGGAGTTGCGGAAAGGAACAAAAGAAAATAAGGATACGGTAGGAAAGGAAAGGTAAGAAAAGGAAAGGTAAGGAAACGAAATGACAGGAAAGGAAATTTAAGAAAAAAGTGAAAGAAAATAAAGGTAAGAAAAAAATAAAAGAAAAGAAATGAAATGAAACAAAAAATGAATAAAATGAAAGGAAACTAAAGCAACGGAAACGAAAGGAAAGGAAAGAAAAAGAAAATAAAAGGAAGAAAGGACTGTAATGGAAATGGAAAGAAGGATCAGGTAAGAATATAAAAGAAACGAAAAGAAAGAAAAATAAAAGAAAAGAACAGAGGAGAATAGAAAAGAAAGAAAGAAAAAAGGGAAATAAAACGAAATGAAAGAAGAGAAAAGGAAAGAAAAGGAAAGAAGAGAAAAGGAAAGAGAAGGAAAAGAAGGGAGAAGATAAGGAAAGGAAATAAAAGGGAAGAGAAGGAAAGAAAAGCAAAAGAAATAAATTGAGATGAAAGGAGAGGAAATGAAAGGAAATAAAAGCAAATGAATGCTAAGGAAAGGAAAGAAATACGTATGAAGACGACCTAAGAAGAATAAATAATTATCAACATTGAAACTATATTACTGAATGGTGTAAAGAGGGAGGAAAAGGCAAAATGAATAGGAATGTATAGAAACCAAAAATATACAAAATATGGAAAAGGAGGAAAATTTAAGAAATAGCAAAAAGGTAGGAAAATAAAATAAGGTTTTGTGGTTGAATTTCAACCACTGGGCGAACTCTAGTTATTCATAATTAGCAGGAAAGAAACAAAGCTATTAGCACGATAGGTAATTGGTGCATACCTATTTAAAGGCAGCAATTTCTGATATTGAGAATTTTTCAATAGGCTCCGTTTCATTTTAATTTTGGTCAGAAATTTGACTAGCAACTTTTTTTAAGATATTAAAACCTTGTTTTTTTTTTTAAACATTTGCAAATTTTAGTTTTACAGAGTTGCAGTCACATTTATCAATAGCTTCTTTTACATCTTGAACTATTTTAATTTGATTAACTAGACTTAAATTACCTGTTTGAAGTTGCTTTATGGCTTCAACTAATCCAACATTTAGCAATCTGTTCAATTTTTTTCATAGTTATCTGCATAATAAACGGCGGCTTGTATTCAAGTTCCCCACCGCGTAATGACTGGTTGTGGCGGCAAGGGTAGCTCGGGTTCTATTTCTTTAAAATTTGCCGCTTGCTACTATTCGGTCAACTTTTGGGAAACGGCTGCGAATTCCCTCACATAGCCTATGCAATCCATGTGCTAAACAAGTCAAATGAACTATTTGCAACATATCGGCCTGACTCGTCTGTAGTTTCGTCCATTGAGATCCATAGATATTGGTTTTTTATAGCCCTTTTCATATTATTTATTGTAAGTTCGTATAAACTGCCGACTGTAGATCTCAAAGTGGTTTCTGATGGCAAGTCTATATTAATATATTAAAAAAAAATGATTTAAGGTGGTCATTTCTTATTTTATACAAAGGAATATCGGTCGAAACGAAAGCTTTACATAAATCTTTCGCGAATTCTGCACCTTTCGATTTATATTCTGTAAATAATTGTTCTGTTTGCATTTGTGAACTGGAATGCTGGTTGGCCTTTTCATTGTGCCCGGCGCTTTGCCATTTTTTCACAAAGGTTGCAATACAATATGCTTCCATCACTTCTGAGGACTGGAATTTATAACTTAGAATAAATTTGTATGGAAAAAATGCAGAGACCAGCTAGAAAATAAATTGCCAAAAATCAGAGAATTTTGCTAGCGTCTTAAGATTTGTATCTTTCCATAATAAAATTTAACGAGCTACAAAACTGCGTACTCAAAAATATCTAAAATTTCCTGAATTTTGCACAAACTTTTTAGCTTTAATTAAAAAGCACATGCTGTATTTCTGGGAGTACTTTAAAAAAGAATTAGCGAAAATATTCAAAAAGAAGAAATGATTGGTGAAAATTGCAATTTTATGGTGTACATTTTCTTTTGACACTGACCATATGTACTTTAGTTTACAATATGTCCCACACCCTGCGCAAGACAGGGCTAGACGTGGAATCTTCAGGCGTGCGCATAAACACAAAAACTATGCCCCCGTTCCCATCACCGCTACAGAGGTTCAAGAGGCCATCCGGAAGGACAAAAACTCCAAAGCCATCGGCCCTGATGGCATAGCCATGGTGCATCTAAAACACATCGGCCTAGCGGGAGTCAAATATTTAACGGCCGTCTTCAATTTGTCTCTGATCACAGCTGTCATACCCGACAAATGGAAGCAGGCAACTGTGATCCCACTACTAAAGCCTGGCAAGCCAGCTAACGTTGGGGAGTCATATCGCCCGATATCACTCCTCTCGCCAGTAGTAAAGACACTTGAGGCGGTCCTACTCCCGCTCTACACATCACACTTGATGTTAGCCGAGAACCAACATGGCTTCAGGAAAGGTAGGAGCACAACATCTGCTCTAAATGTCATAAACACTCAGATAACTGACGGTCTTAATCAAAATAGGCCTAATGACAGGACGGTTCTAGTTGCACTTGATTTGAGTCAAGCTTTTGACACAGTAAATCATGGGCAACTTGTAGCTGATTTGAAAGACTCGTCACTCCCCCCCTGTCTAAAGCGTTGGACCGCCAATTATCTCAGTGGTCGTCGGTCGTCTGTTGTATTTAGAGACAAAAAATCTAAAGCCAGGAAGATAAAACAAGGGGTACCACAGGGTGGTGTCCTCTCGCCGTTATTGTTTAACTTCTATATTTCGAAGCTTCCTCCTCCACCAGAAGAAGTTACGATTGTTTCTTACGCAGACGATTGCACGATATTGGCAACTGGTACTTCCGTTGATGAGCTGTGCTCCAAAATAAATGGTTATCTCCCCTCTCTAGTCGAGTTCTTCACTGCCCGAACCTTGACATTGTCGCCAACAAAGTCTTCGGCGACCTTATTCACGACGTGGACGGCGCAGGTTGGCATGGAATTAGAAATCTATGTAGGTGATCAAAAAATACCTACTGTCGCTCACCCAAAAATTTTAGGAGTGACTTTTGACACCATGCACACTTTCGCTGCCCATTCAGCTGCAATTGTCTCAAAATTACAGAGCCGCAACAAAATACTCAAGTCACTAGCCGGCAGTACTTGGGGTAAAGACAAAGAAACGTTGTTGGTAACGTACAAGGCAATTGGTCGGCCGATCCTGAACTATGCGTCGCCGATATGGTCGACGGGGCTTGCAGACGTTCACTGGAGTCAGCTTCAGGCCTGTCAAAACACCGCACTCAGAACCGCTACGGGGTGCGTCCTTATGTCACCTATATCTCATATACATAATGAGGTGGAAATGCTTCCAGTTAGGGAGCATAATGAAATGCTAAACAAGCAGTACCTACTGAACTGCTGTAAACCACAGCATCCCGGTAGACAACTGCTTGAACTCATTCCGCCTCCTAGGACCATAAGGTCGCATCTACGTAAACATTTTGATGAGATCCGTCACTATATAACAACGCCGTTTGATCTACAGGTGCACAAACAGGCTTTGGGGCATATCCATACAACGTCTGTTGGCCATTACTCTGCGCTCTGTCCGCTAAACAATGTCTTACATGCCGCAACACCTGGCATTTCTGAAGAGGAGCGTCATCTTCCTCGAGAGACAAGGGTCACTCTGGCTCAATTACGCTCTGGATATTGTAGTAGGTTAAACTCCTACATATCTAGACTGAACCCTGATACCAATCACTTATTTTCTTGCTCATTTGAGCCCACTCTTCTAACACCCATCTCTCTTTGGTCCAATCCTATTGAAACTGCTAGTTTCCTTGGACTCCCGTTAGAAGATATTGATGACAATTAGGTTAAGGAAAAATACGCGTTGGGCAGGACTACACATCGTTACAACAACAACAACAACAACAACTTTAGTTTACCACCACTTGTATCATCTCGCCTTTTTCAAAACGGGCAACAACAGAAACGAAATGAAGTGTTTTTCCTTTCCAACTCACATGTATGCTCATAAGAAGAAGTAACACAAAAATAGCATTTATATACGCGCTCATATTTAGCTTTCGCCAAGTGGTGGGGAGCGCAAAAGTTAAAGGCGATTTAAGTTTTTATCGCAGTAGGAATTAAATTTAAAACCATAAACATTTTTTTAATATTTAAATATATGAATTTATCAAGAAATATGCAAAATATGCATTTATTCAAAAATCATATATATTATTTCTGTAAGGCCTTTTTGTGTTTGCTCCTAATTTTCTGCTCTCATTTGAAACCAATATTAATAAATAAGGTATCGTTTTAAAGGTGGGAGTTAGCTCTACATGCGAAACCATATATTAATTAGCGGATTGCTTTTGTTTAAGCGTATTTTATAAAAATTAATTTGTTTAAATAAACCATAGTGAATTCACAAAACAATAAATTTGTACTGCAACGCTATTGTGACTGACATTCATCAGACTTCAGAGCGGTGTTGCCAGAATCGTGGATATCGCCCTTTTTCGGCGATTTTCCGTCTGCTAATGTAATTTCGAAATGGTTTGGAATTTGTTTCCTTTAGGGGGTATTTGCAATCAAAGTTGCAAGTTTTCATGTAGTTGTTGTAATCACATTAGGCCGTCCCTAAAAATGTCCAAAAAACTGTTCTGCGCAGAAATGCTGAGGATGGCGTAGCCTGTGTTGGACCGGACGAGTGTTATTTTTTATAAGCAACTCGGAAAGATGTTCTGCACACAAATACCATGGATCCCGATCCGAATTGGGATCGGACTTGGGTCCTTTTTCGGGATTTTGATCATAATTTTTCACTGAAACAAAAAATTAAAAAAGCGCTCCGGGATTCGTGATCCTGCGGCCAATACACGTTTTTTGAGCCCTCCCATATTTTTTTAAAATTATTTTGCAGTTGACCCCTAAAGGAAACAAATACCAATGCTTTTTGGCTATAAAATCCCCAATTCATGATTTAAACATCGTTTGTTTTTCCCCGCCGAGGAACAAACTCTGAGCAGCACTAAAAAAATTTTAAGAGAAATGTTTTTGAAGGTTCTAATGATAACCTGTACATTTATCGCGCCATAGTTCTTTTTAGGTGTGTTTTTCCATGCTAGAAAAAAAATTTGGCACTCTTGAAACTGTTTTGGAACAAAAAATTAATGTCAGTGGCAACACTGCGCTGGACTGGTAGTGGTTTGATTAAAAACAGACAATGGTTAATGGAAATTTTTTTCAAATGTTCAAATGTAGAAGCGCGCGGGCGGGTAATTGCCAGTGGTGAAAGTCTGCTAAACACCTGTTGCGAATATTTTTCTTATTCTTTCTCACAACAAGTGCAGTTGAGGAGCTTTAAACCTAAATGCAATAAGTTACACATAAAAATGAAAATTTATATTTATTGCGTTTTGGTTTGAAAGTTGTTGAATTCTCAGAGAATGGGATTTGTGGAGTCTTTTCGATAGCGATATATTAATTTTTGATTAGTCCCAGAGCAAAATACAAGATTCAAAGCAATTTATCATAGTTCCTAGCAATAGCCATTGGATAGGAAAAGATCACAAAATAAGGTTATTGTAAGTAATTTATTCGTCAAACAAGATGCTACTATTGTCTAATTCAGTTTACCAAAAATGCTTTCATTCGTTAAGAAACTTTACTTCATACTAAGTAAATATAGAAAAAATGAGGACACCCTCATAATCTACGGCCAAAAATAGAGTTTACGTGTTTCTGCGTTTTTATGTGTCATTTCAAAATGTATATAGTTTAGTTTTCACTTTAGTAAATGAAGTATCATCGAGTTAACGACGTTAGCCTAAACACTATATACATACACATATACATATAATCATTATTCACAAACCTGTAAACATTCAATAACACAAAGAATTATATTCGCTGATAAGTAACAAAGCATTATGATAACATAATGCTAAACATGTAAATATCTTTTTATCACCAAACAAACAATAGTTAGAAATAGTATAAATAGATGTAAGCGTAAAAATGTAAAACAGTTCTGGAAATAAAACAAGACTGAAATAAACTCTTGTGTACTTTTAATTCCTAACACGGACTCATAACTATCGCGAATAACGTTCTAAGTTACAAAATCAGAATTTGTCAGGAGAGCAAAAAAAACGCTAAAGTCAAATTTTTTAAATTTATTTCTCTCATCTGTCTCCTTAACTTTTTCTTTTATATTTTTCATATTATCAGTTTTACACCTTCCTTATGATCTTCCAGTACCGTTACGAATCACTTTCGACGCTTCTATGCAAAATAATGTATGTCACATTAAATTAACCTACTATTTTTAAATGCATTTTTACAGTTTTGGTGTGTAAAATTTTAGAAAATTTGTTATATGGACAATGCAAGAGAGCAATACAAAATGTTGTATGCAACAAACCCGGTTTTGAAAAAAATGTAACTTAAAACGTTATTCGCGATGATGCTTCAAATATAAAAATCGTATTAAGGGCGATACAAAATGGCTAAATTCCTGGTTTTTTACAGCTAAAATATGTTGTTACATAGATTTCAGAAGGGGAAGTCGAGTCCCATCAATATCTCAAAAAAAATTAGGTGGTGATTTATTGCGTTTTGGTTTGAAGCTCCTCAGTTGATTTTATTTCTTAATTGAAAATCTTTTATGGATGTTTCTTATTGGATCTTTTATTATACACTATGAAATGGTGACTTAGAAATCCAACATGAAATATCCGAGGATACTATTAAAATACCACGACAATACTACGCTGATTATGATAGCCTAATTGCTAAGGTTTACGGCCCAAATGAAATAAATGACAGTAACATATCAAATTTTTACTCAACAGCTATTTTATGCCCAAAAAATGACGAATGCTCAATTTTTAATGAGTGTAGTAAAGTTTATCTAAGTTGTGGTACAGTCGAAAATATGAAACTAATAATAACATAAACTAATTTTGAAGAAAAATGCAATCGTAATGTTGATTCGTAATCTTAATGCCAAAGAAGGACTTATAAATGGTGCTAGGATGGTCGTCAGCCATTTAGGCGAGAACGCAATCAGTGTCAAATTAATCGGTTCGGGAAAAATTGCTATAAAACCGCAAGCTAAACTAACTCCTTCAGATCCAATAGTACCATTCCAGATGACTAGGAAACAGTTTCCCTTAAAAGTAGCTTTCGCTATGACTATCAACAAAGCCCAAGGCCAAACATTTGATAAAGCCGGTGTTTTCACACGGACAGTTGTATGTGGCATTTTCTAGAGTCAGGCGATTCCAAGATATAAATTTTTCAGCCCAAGCGACATTCAAACAACAAATTACAAATGATTTTATTTTTACGTCAAATATTGTATTTAGGGAGTTTTGTAAAAAAATACATCTGGCCACTGGGTCATATTTATAGAAAAAATCCCTTGCTTTTTATCAAATTTCCGAATATTTTACATAAGTTTGTATGACGTAAGTAAACGATTTCAAACCATTTGTTTTTTTTATATAAGCTTTTATTTAGTTTCACCTGACGGCTGTCTGTTATCAAATCTTGCAAGCTAAATTTGATACACTTCCCGGTGTCCGATTGATTTGAAATTCTGCACCCATGTATAACCCTGATGACAATGCAATATTATAAAAAAAAATTCGATAGGTGGCGCGTGGGTCGCTATATTTTCAAAATTCGCATTTATGGTCCGATTTAGCTGAAATTCGTAACATGTATTACTACCATGAAAAGAAATATTTTTGTAAAAAAAATTCCGCTAGGTGGGGCTGAGATAGCGGTAATAAAAACTCAAATCGTAATTATGGACCGATTTGGCTGATATTTTACGTGTGTGTTACTTAATTAATTTCTAAATGTTAAAAAAAAATTGGACCCGCTAGGTGCCGCGTGAGTCGCTTTATTTGAGAATTACGAAGGTCTGTTTTCAGTGTCGATTAATTCGTTTTTCAACGAACTTCCCGTTGAGGAAGGATCTTGAAATTTTCATCATCGCTTAGTTTTATACCCCAATGCACTATAATAAAGAAATAATTCCGATAGGTGGCGCATGGGTAGAGATATTTGAAAAATTTAATTTACAGAGATTTTGCTTTCGATTTTGAACTAACTCCCCGTTGAGCTGGGGTTTTGAAATTTTCACCATCGATCAGGTTTTACTGACAATGCATTATACAAAAAAAAAATCTAAAATATTGCTTTATTTGCAAAAATCCAATCATCACCCAAGTTTAGTCGTTTTTCCCTATTGCCATAGAAAGAAGATTGGAATTCGCCGCGTGGTGTATTCCAAAAGTACCTTTGCTTACCACGCGGTGAATTCCTTTACTCTTATGAGCATTGTCTATTGATATGCAGATGGCACTGAGCATTATTATAAGTTATAAGCTTTTATTTAGTTTCACCTGACGGCTGTCTGTAATCAAATCTTGCAAGCTAAATTTGATACACTTCCCGGTGTTCGATTGATCTGAAATTCTTCACCCATGTATAACCCCGATGACAATGCAATATTATAAAAAAAAAATTCGATAGGTGGCGCGTGGGTCGCTATATTTTCAAAATTCGCCTTTATGGTCCGATTTAGCTGAAATTCGTAACATGTATTACTACCATGAAAAGAAATATTTTTGTAAAAAAAATTCCGCTAGGTGGGGCTGAGATAGCGGTAATAAAAACTCAAAATCGTAATTATGGACCGATTTGGCTGATATTTTACGTGTGTGTTACTTAATTAATTTCTAAATGTTAAAAAAAAAATTGGACCCGCTAGGTGGCGCGTGAGTCGCTTTATTTGAGAATTATGAAGGTCTGTTTTCAGTGTCGATTAATTCGTTTTTCAACGAACTTCCCGTTGAGGTAGGATCTTGAAATTTTCATCATCGTTTAGTTTTCTGCCTCCACGCAATATAACAAAAAAATAATTCCGATAGGTGGCGCACGAGTAGAGATATTCGAAAGTTTTCATTCCAGGAAATTTTGCTTTTGATATTGTACTAACTTGCAGTTAAGATGGGATTTTGGAAATTTTCATCATCGTTCAGGCTTCGCTAACAGTAAATAAAAAAATTTTCTTAATTTCAAAAATCCCATTTATCGTTTAGTTTAGTCTTTATTCCAATATCCCAAAAGTAACTTTATTAACCACGCGGCTTTATTGTAAAAGATTCTATGTTTTCTGTTGCTGCTAGCAGCCGATTGATGTCGCTGCGACATTATTGCCTCTTTGCCGCACAGCTTTATAGCGGCGTCACAATCAATGTTTGCCGCAGCATTAGGTATGTATTGACAGATGAGTTGAACGTGTGTATTTAGGTAGAGAACGACACATTGCGCATCACGACATGCAAATTTTGATGGTATAATTAAGAACATTCAGGTGTTAAATTTTGATGGTATAATTAAGAACATTTAGGACCTTCTTTTCTATTTGATGGTATAATTAAGAACATTCAGGACCTTCTTTTCTTGCTATCGAAATTTAACACGCTTTTATTATTAATAAAATTAGGAATGTGATATATACTGGAAGATTTAATAATTTAGGTGTAAAGTTTTAATGTTAGAAATATATAATTATGTACAATATGGAATTATTTTGTGGCAGACGAAGAAGCCAAATTATCTTTAAAGGTTACAATGAACTTATAAAGTGTTATATTCTTTTACAGTCAATTTATTTTTTACTTTTTAGTTAATTTTATAAACCAATAATAAAAGCTTATTTTTAAAAAAGTTTTTTTTTCTTTAATTTAATTTTTTTTGCGCAAGGCGCGCACGGGTACACCTAGTATACAAATAATGTAAAACCTACAGTACCTCCACATTAATAAGTATGCCTAAATCTATGCCCATATTCCGTGTAGCATATGGAAAATATGACGCGGACTTATGTAAAAGATATGTAAATTGGCACACTTAAAGCAAAAAATAAAATCGAAATAGTACAGACTTTTTCGGGAGCATTTCGGTGTCATATCATACGATGCCATATCGTATGTCATATCATATGATGTCATATCATATGATGTCATATCATATGATGTCATATCATATAATGTCATATCATATGATGCCATTTCGTATGATGTCTAATCATGAATCATACCATTTATCATCTCTCGTTGAGTGCGGACGTGTTTTTTGATCGCTCTTTAAAATTCGTTCTTTTGCCTTTTTGTTGGCCTCAATATCCTAAATATTACAATTAATAGTGTCTGCCGTGCAAAACGTATAGGTCCTACATAATAAATAGTTTCAAAGTTGTGCAATTTTTGATAATAAAGTGCATTAATTATCACATATTGACATTTTCCGACCTTATACATATTTGTTTGTGTGTTACTATTTGCTAATTCACTTTGCTTTTTTTTTACTGCTTTGCGTGCTCATTCTGTCTGTGTTCACAGCTTGCTGACCGCGCAATTAGTTGTCTTAGCAGTGCTGAGTTCCAGCATAACTCTTTTTATTTTTTTGATTGCCTGCTTGTTGTACAATACTTATAAATTCTTCATAAGAAATAAGTGACAAGTAGTGCAATTCTTAATAATAAAGTGCTTTCCTTTTTATAAATTACTCTGCTTGTGTTTACTGCTTTCCGCGCCGTTTCTGCCAGTGTTCACTGTTTGTCGACCGTGCAATCGTTGGCTTCGGTGTGCAGAGTTCCAGAATAACACTTTTCCACTAAATATTTTGATTGCCTGCTGTTTATTAATTTTTATCATGGATGACTACTGTGGAAAGTGTGATAAAAATTTTGGAAGATCTGAATCTCTAATGGTGCCATGTAGTGGTCTTTGCAAAAAACGGTACCATCGATCCTGTTGTGAAGGCCCAATGGCGGAAATGGATATTAAATTTTTGAAATTAAATACCAATGTTCGTTATTTCTGCCCTGACTGTGTTAATGGTCTGGATAAAGTTTCGAGGGTGCTAGACTCGGTCGTCGACTCTCAAAAGCTTGGTCTCGAGGCAATCATGACTGCTTTTGAGATTAGATTCAAAGATTTAGCCTCTCAAATCAGCGATCTCAGGAACATCATTGTAAAATCTGATGGAAGTGAATCCACAAACACTAGCAAAGTTGGTGTAAAAGAGAAAGCAAAAGAAAAAGTCAAGGTAAAGAACAAAGGCAGTGCCAAAGAGAATAAGAAAATAATTAATAACTTGGCAGCGGAAATTAATGCCCTAAAAACTGCTGTTGTTAGCTCCGGTCCTTCACCCACTACCAACAAAAGTTCCTCTACCGAAACCGATCTCTTTTCTTTTTCGCCGCTACCTAGTGGTTCGGGTTCCCTCTTTTCTGTCCCTACTCCCCGTAAGTCTACTGATGGTGCTGTTACACCCATTATACCTTTGCTTGTGCTTTCTCCAGCCGATTGCACTCGTTCATCTACGGCGGATAACTCTGCTATTTCTGCTGTTGATAACAACATTTTGCCGCAACCTCAATCCGATAATACAGCTGAAGTCAACAACATTGTGCCGACCACTCATTCCGCTATTACTGCAAATGGTGAGTGGCAAACTGTACCGTTAAGAAACGGGCGCAGTCGTGATAGAAACGACTCCAAAAATCCCGGTGAATTGAATTCGGCCGCAAATCTTGAGTCTACGTCTGGTCGTTCGCCAAACCCGGCGCCGCAAACTGATGTTATCAGGATGGTCACTGGAGTTCCACGGCGTAGGGCCATTTTCGTTTCAAGACTGCTTGCGTCGTTGACTCACGCAGATATTAGGACGTATGTTTGTTCCAAACTTGGCGTTGCCCCTACTAGCAACATTAGTGTGTATAAATTTAATTTTAAATATGAAAGAGACATTCCATCTTTCAGGGTCTCAGTGCCGGACTCATTTTTCGATAGAGTACTTGACCCTTCATTTTGGCCGCAACACTCTGTAGTACATTTGTACACAGATAAACAGAAAACCGATACTGCTTCAAAAAACTGAATAAGTTAACTTTCTTTTCAACTATTCTTATTCATTACCAAAATGTCCGTGGCCTTCGTTCCAATTTGAATCACCTTTATCTAAATAGCCTGACTTTTACTGCACATGCAATCGCTTTCACAGAGACTTGGTTAAAACCTGATAATTTCAATTCTGAGATTTTCTGCAGTAATTACGTCGTTTATCGGCGTGATCGAGAAACCAGGGCAGGTGGTGTCCTTATAGCTGTTGACTCACGTCTTCCATCCGGGTTGGTCGACTTGGGCAATGTGTCCGATATTGAAGTCATAGCAGTGAAGCTCTCAATGACTGGATTCAACCTATTTATCTCCTGCTCGTACATACCACCTCATTCGAATCTGCTTGTATATAATCAGCATAACTCCGTTATTAGGACTTTATATTCTCAGTTGAGAGATAAAGATCGCCTTTTAGTTCTTGGTGATTTTAACTTACTCTTGGTTAGTTGGGTCGGCACAAATGACTCAAACATTTTAACCCCTACTACACAGCATGATTTCCTCCTTGACCTTTCTGCCACATCTCTTGTACAAATTAACAACGTACAAAACTGTAAAAATAAATTACTGGATTTGGTATTCGTTGACGATTCTGTAGGGGTTGCTCTTAATCGAATTACTCCGCTATCTATTCCTGAAGACACACTACACCCTACGCTTGAGATAGCTTTGGACATTGTGCACCTTGGGGGGCGTGGTGCTACGAATGGAAGAAAACGGTCCCGCACACGATGGTTCTATAAAACTAACTTTGTCAAGCTCAATGAGTTGTTTGCCACCCACGACTGGTCAGATCTCTATGCTTGTAATGACATCGAGTCTGCAACCTCATTATTTTATACTTCCCTTAACGCTTTTTTCGACAGTTGTGTCCCGTTTCGCTATATTAGTGCTGGTACGGCTAAGCCGCCGTGGTGGTCTAAACAGCTTGTGAGACTTGGCAATATTAAATCCAGGCTATACAAGCGTTTTAAGAGAACAGGTGTATCTGCTGAATATTCTAAATATTTAGTAGCGCGCTCCAACCTCCAGTTGCTGAATCAACAGTGCTATAAAGGTTATCTAGCGCGGTGTAAAACTCAATTTTTTAATAACCCGAAAAGGTTCTACAATTTTGTTAATTCAAAAAGGAAAACTACCGGTTTTCCTTCTTCCTTTTCCCTTGGAGATAAGAGTGCTAACTCAGATCATGATATTTCTGAACTATTTGCAGAATTCTTTAAGTCGACCTATACATCTAATAGGTTTCTGTCAAGCCTCTATCCTTATAAATTAGATTGCTCTAATAGCATTCACATACCTGCTTTGGATAAAAATACTGTTCTACAAAGTCTTCTGGCATTGAAACCTACATTTTCCCCTGGCCCTGATGGTGTTCCCAGCTGTGTGCTGAACTTCTGTGCCATACATTTATCTGACCCGATTTTTAAACTGTTCAAACTATCTCTTGAATCTGCGGAATTCCCTACAATTTGGAAGAAATCTTTTATTATACCCTTACATAAAAAAGGTAGTAGGTCAAATATTGAGAACTATAGGGGCATAGCTAAGCTCTCAGCTATTCCTAAAACTTTTGAACATATAATAACACGCCAACTGCAATATGGGTGTAGTTCTTTATTATCACCGTGTCAGCATGGTTTTGTGCCCCGACGATCAACCTCAACTAACTTGCTTGAGTTCACCTCGTTTGTTATGGATGGTTTCCTGAAAGGTAACCAAACAGATGTAGTCTACACTGATTTTAGCAAAGCATTCGACTCTGTGAACCATGAGCTTTTAATTCATAAACTTGATTTATTGGGTTTTCCGAATCAGTTGTTAATATGGCTTACTAACTATCTTAAAGGCAGAACTCAGCAGGTTTTGTTTAAAAATACTTTGTCTACGTCCATTGACGTAACTTCCGGTGTCCCTCAAGGTAGTCATTTAGGTGCCTTGCTCTTTACCCTCTTTATAAATGACCTACCACAAGTAATTTCTCATTCCCGAACCCTTATGTATGCGGATGATGTGAAACTTTGTTTCACATATTTGTCTACTGTTCCTTCCCGTGCAGATCCCTTCCAGGCTGATTTGGAGTCATTTCACTGCTGGTGTACAGTTAATTTATTAATATTGAATAGCTCGAAATGCAAGCTAATGACTTTTCATCGAGTAAAGCCAGTTTTGATATCCTATTTACTAAATGACACTCTATTGGAACGTATACCTGATATAACTGATCTAGGTGTTCTTTTTGACCCTAAACTAAGTTTTAATATGCATATTTCATCTATAGCGAACAAAGCCATGGGTGTGCTTGGTTTTGTTAAAAGATGGGCTAAAGAATTTGATGATCCGTACCTCACGAAAATCCTTTACACATCGCTAGTTCGCCCAATACTTGAGTATTGCTCGTGTGTCTGGTGCCCCTTATATCAAGTTCATATACAGCGGATTGAGTCAGTACAAAAGCAATTCTTGATTTTTGCTCTGCGTGGTCTTAATTGGAATCCAAATATCCATCTGCCCCCTTATAGAAATAGGCTTCTTCTCTTAAATTTGCCTTCTCTGGAAAATCGTAGGATTTTACTAGGTGTAATGTTCCTCCATAAGCTAATTATTGGTGAGGTCGACTCAACTGACCTTGTTAGTCGACTGTGTTTTGCTGTTCCTGCTAGGACATCCAGGCACTATGTGCCTTTTCAATTACCCATTTGTCGTCTAAACTTTGCAAAAAACAATCCTCTGAATATTTGGTGTTCATACTACAACGTCTTATATAGCTGCATCAGCTTTGAATGCTCGTCTGCCGCACTACAAAATGCAATACTTTCACATTTGCTAACTGCTGACTAATTACACGACAGTCTTGCACCCAACCAGTTAGATTGATGTACACAACTACAAAAAGCCGGCAGACACCTCTAACTTTAAACTTACGCTGCGTGGAATCACGTCCATTCCACCGGCTCCATAATTAATATCCTAAAATATCTCCGAAACCAATTTGGAATATTTCAATTACCTAATAAACAGTCAACTGGAATATACTATCAGATGCTGCGCGGAATCGCGTCCATTCCGCCAGCAAATCTCACATCGCTCCCAGGACTGCGGAAGTATGTTGCTCGGAATCGCGTCCATTCCGACAATATATACGACTATCAAGTTTGGTTCCTAACGATTTCTACCCACAACTTTAAAGCACGGCCTCTACAACTTTCCTGCTTGCTGCACATAATACTATAAATAAATGAATTTACGCTTTGCTTAATTTCTATTAATTATATTTTTATTATATTCTATATACTCTTATTGTACATATATATGTTTTTGTTTTGTAACAATACTTGAGATATTAACAGTCGACCGCTTTGTGTTGTGTCGACTTTAAATAAATAAATAAATAAATAAATAAATAAATATGATGTCATATCATATGATGTCATATCATATGATGTCATATCATATGATTTCATATAACAGGATGTCATATCATATGAATGTCGTATCATATGATGTCATATCATATGATGTCTAGCTCCATAAACAAAAAAATTTAAATATCATATGATGTCATATTACATGATGTCATATCATATGATGCATCATATGATGTCTAGCTCCATAAATAAAAAAATTTAAATATCATATGATGTCATATCATATGATGTATTATCACATGATGTCATATCATATGATGTCATATCATATGATGCCATATCATATGAAGGTCATATCATATGATGTCATATCATATGATGTCTAGCTCCATAAATAAAAAATTTAAATAGGTGCCAACCCGTAAACCGCCCCAAGTGACAACCCTAAAGTGTATAGTCTTAGAATCAATCATACCATCTATATGCAAATTTTCATCCCAATCGGTCAAGCGGTTCTCGAGATAGTACCGGACCTACAAATATACAAATATACTCCGGTGAGGTGGCAACCCTAGGAGACAACCCTACTTGAAAATATTTTAGTTGGTATGTCAGCGAAAATACCTTTCATTTGATACCCATATTGGCATATCTAGCCCCATAAATAAAAAAAGTTAAATAGGTGGCAACCCTGTACACCACCTCAAGTGGCAACCCCAAAGTGTATAGTCTTTGAATCAATCATACTATCTATATGCCAAATTTCATCCCAATCGGTCAAATAAATGAAAATAATGCAATTTGCACTTACTTACTATTTTATTGAAGGCAGAATAGAATTCTCACAAGCAACTGCCAAATGTTTTTGCTTTTTGTAAACACCTTTTAAAAGAAAGTTTGGTAAAACAATTTGAGCTTATGTATGTACTAGCTAAATCACCGCATAGCACACCGGGGTGTCCGATAAGCTCTGATGGGACATGGATATATACTGGGGATGAAACGCTGCAACTTCTCCTTAGTAGCCACTTGTCAGAAGCAGAAAGCGATCTTAGGATTCAACCGAGTTTGGATCTTGGTGTACACTACCTAGTACAGTACCTAAACAATAAATGATTGAATGGGCCATCGGAAAAACTTTATCTACTAAGGAATTAACACTATAGCCTTTCTGAACATTGAAGGGGCTTTAAACAACGTCACGCCGGAAGCGATCACGACAGCCTTGACGGGATTGGGCATCGAATCTGGGCTGGTGTCAATCGTGCACCAAATGCTGACGAGCCGGGATGTCGGTGAATAAGGCCCTATACTCTTGTAGAGGCGCCATATGATAAAGTTAAGGGTTGTCCCCCAAATATACACTTTGTCTCTATAATGCTATGGTAAGACCAATTCTTCTGTATGGGGTCCTGGTCTGGTGGACGGGCCTGCAGAAGAGCTCCAATCATAATTCAAAGAGTTCAGTGAAGCGGGCTCATATGTGTTAGTGGGGCGCTACGCACAAAAGCAGCAGAGGCACTGAATGCAGTCCTTAAGGATGGAAGAGTGGTCTTCACCAAGGGCTTTCCATCCTGCTAAATTCCTGAGTCGCAATGCGGAGTATGCCGCAGATAGTTTACCGCATAAGTCAACCAGTCGAATGTTAAAAAGCTCGCTGTGTACAAATCGGACTATTGTAAACTGTAATCATAATAACTGAAAGAGAATATTGGGAGAGAAGCTCTCCTTGTGACAACGGTTCAATCCATCTCTACACAAATGGTTCGAAACTTGATGATAAGGTAGGCGGTGGGGTTTTCGCCGCTCAGTTCATATTTGAAGACATGCATGGATGAAGGGGGTATGTCGCATTTTGAGTGAAACGAGAAAATCGGCTTTAAAGTTTTGCTTAAACATTTGAGGTTTTTTCGAATCTTTATGGAAAACTGACAAAAAAATTATGCAAAGGCATAAAAGACGTTGCATAATATACAATAAAAAGCATAAATTTATATTTAGTGTTTTTTATGAAAAAATCGGAACATACCCCCTTCTTCCACAATTCATATTGAAAAGTTGTGTACATACCCCCTTCATCCATGAATTATCTTCTACAATTTTCACGATAGGCAGATTCTGATAAGACAGAAATATAGATATACATAAAAACTATTCACCAATGCCAAAAACAGAAATTGAGTGAGAATGCGACATACCCCCTTCATCCATGCATGTCTTCATTTATCCAGCGCTGTACCTAATACGAGTATACTCTTTTCTTTGATAATGTTTTATTTAATAAAAAAAGCAGGAAATACATATCGCACACTAAATCAAAAAGAGTCACAACTCAAAATCAGAGTAACTTTCAGTTAATTGCTTCTGGATCGCACAAAAGTGATTCGATTTTTAAAAACTTTGCATCACTGTGCTCTTTAAAGAGTAACGATAATAGTCAAAAAGAAATAAAATTTATGTACTGGCTGTACTACTTTTTACTGGCCAATCTATGCCAAGTAAGCGACCTAAAAAAATTTTGAGTTGTAACGGTTTTTGATTTAGGGTGCGATATATAAATTTAATCAAAAATAATCATTTAATTACATTAATCATATTAATTGAGTTGACTACCCGTTTATATTAATCAATTTTTTTGAAAACTATTTGACGGTTGTGTACGTCATTAAAAAAAAAAAATTAAATAAAAATTGTAAGAAATTTTAAATTTTTTTTTTCTCAACAGAATAAGTAGATATCTCCCGAAACTTTCCCATTTTTTAGCTGCAAGGAGACTGACAATATCAGCGGCAAAATCCTCCCCACCTTTTTCACGACCGCAAGCAAACAGGGAGTTGGAAATCTTCGCCATCACCCCGACTGGCCCTCGACACGATGCATACAAAGCCGCAAAACCCCTGACGTTGTTATTGTAACGACAAAAACACTACCCAAGGGCTTGGGAAGTGTTGTCGAATTAATTATTCCGGAAGGATAAGATTGGTAGTCAAAAATTAAATTACTTATCCAGACTGAGCACAGATGTGCCCAATTTTTGCCCGGCAAAGTGCCGCATACTTCTCCTCGCGACACTAACCACTTATTCGCCTGCTCCTCGGAGCTTACTCTTCTTGAGCTAATTTCACGTTGGTCCAAACCTATTGAAACTGCTCGATTCCTTGGATGACAATTTAGGACAAACGAGTTACTTCTGAGCAGGACTAGGTTTCTTTACAATAACAACAACGGAAACAGAGACCTAGTCCAGCTTATATACAATTATCAGACCTTTTCTAGGCAATGCAATGCTTCCAAAAGGAGCGAACAGCTATTTCGTAGGAGTAAGTACGGAGTCTTTCCGGAATCCAATAAGGGAGTGTGTATTAAGGGAACACCCTAGGTGGGTGACCGTACCCCCCTGGAAATCCTAACGGCGCACCTTACGGACTCGTCTGGGTGTTGGTGTTGAATGCGCGAAAAATCGCCTAGGCGGACTCAACGCCAAAAGAAGAAACTATTTCATTTACATATATTTCATTTATATTTATTTAATTTATTACAAAATTTGTCAACAAAATCTGACAAAAATTTACGAATGTCAGTTCGCAAACAAACTCAAAAGTTGAATGTTGAGTTGATCAAAAGTCGGCTGGCTACCAACTTTGTTGCATGCAATTTTGCAAGACCCGTTGACACGAATCATTTTTCAGAATCAACATGAAATTGAATGAAAAATCGAGCAATGTAAACGGGACTTTAAGAGGAAATCAATAAATAAAGCCTGGTATTGCGAACTTCGTATACAAGTCGCGTGCAGTTTTGCATTGTTCTTCTGATGTAGGCCAATTTATTCATTGGGGACAAAACAATGGCAGAACCTCGTTGAAGGAAGATTGGCTAAGACCAACCTCGTGGTTGTTGTTGTAACGAGGTGTAGCCCTGCCCAACGCGTACTTCTCCTTAGCCTTAATTATCGTCAATATTTTCTAACGGGAGTCCTAGGAAACTAGCTGTTTCAACAGGGATGGACCAAAGGGAAAGGGTGGGCTCCGTAGAGCAAGAGAACCTCATGGTCATTGCCAACGCCCTTTTGATGTTCTCGAAAAAACGTAGACAAGCGCTCAAATTAACAATTGGTGGAATTCCAAATTTTTTCTTCATTGGCGGCAAGAGTATCTAGCAAATATTTTGCCTAAAATTAGTTTCCTTACAAAAGTGCTGAAAACAACTTTTAAACTCACAGTGAATCACTTGGGTTGGAACTGTCCCTTAATTGTCTCCGGATTGCTTTCTGATTCGTATTCTCCTCGCGTTCGATTAATAACAACCTAAGGGCAACACTACACATGTTTCCAAATATTTTTAAGCCTTATTTTAATTTTATTTGAAGAAAATGTACGCTTGTTTACAGAAATGGATAGATTGCAAAAAGTTCGAAATAGAGCATAAGCTGATTCGAAGTGAACTTTTATTCGGGCGAATTTGTCGATAGGCGGAAACAGTTCGCCCGAACACAAAAAGTGAATGCGAACGTTTTTCCGGGCGAACTCTGCGATAAGGGTTATTATTTCCGGCGAGGGCCGACGCAACATACATACATGGTGGCAAGAGGATTTGTGCTCTCCAAACCTTCCGGGCGTGGATTTTAGTCGTCTTTTACGGAAGACTTTCTGCCGGCATTTTCTAAGCCCATGTTGTTGTAGTAACGAGGTGTAGCCCTGCCTAATGTCAGACAGGGTCACCCCGAGTATATTGCTCTTGGCCGGGCGAATATAAGAAAACGGCCCGGGTCGTTTCGGCACGATGGGTACAGCACAAGTACTGGTACCGTTCTCGTAGAACCGGCAATACAAGAAACTAGCCGTGTAGGCCATGTAGGTCATTTAGCGTTACCCATTGTGCACCAACGGGCGACCTACTCTTACACCCTTAACCCGCTTGGGCTTCTAATAAATCGCCTTCAGGTCTAAAGAAAGTGCTTTCTCGCAAACCCTGAGTTCTAAATGGGGGGCCCAAAGAGAAATAGTGTTAGAAGAGTATAATATGAGTAACAGAGACTAGAGTCTTTATTGGGTATGTTATCTTCAGCTATTACCTCAGTGTCTGTAACACTGATCATGTTGTTGTTGTGGTCAAGTAGAAATTAAGCAAGATAGATAATAGAACACCATCCTGGAATATCCCGTTTTTAGTTCGTCTAGGTTTTAAAGTTAAGTAGAGTGACACCAGAACCGTTCTGTTGACTGGATGAGTTTTTTCCGAAACTGTAGTTATTTGTAGCACAAAAAACTCCAATAGTAAGAACCATTTTCCGGATATGGACGCGGCACGCTACGATTATAGTAACTTTCGGTAATTGTCCGGCGGGGTGATTTGACCAGTGGAACCATCTGATAGAGCGGCTCTGAGAGTATTCTATAAAAAAGTTCTGCGAAAGATTTAGGCCACGTTGGGCGAATAAACGAAGATGCTCCGGAACAGCAGGTATTCTTATCAGCACCTGTCGGTGCAAGCAGAGGAAGATGGAGACCATCTCCCGCTCGAAGAACCAAGTTGAGCCCGATTTGCGATCCCGAGTTGTATTCAATTGACGTAATATGGGGGCAACGAAGAAACGACTGGCGAGCTATGTTGGACCGTGAAAAAAGTAGAACCTCCTAGGTCATCTCATCCCCTCCTAGTAATGATAGGTGAGAGGCATAATATGCGTAGATCCACCATCAAGTTGCACGTCATTACCTTGTCTCTATTTAAAAAAAAAAAAAAAAAAACAATTTAAGATTGGACGTTTTTGAAAAATATTTTTAAATATGTGGCAGGAAATCAATGGGGGACTTACCACAAGATGATCAAACATTTGGCATGTCGAGGTAGAAGCTTACCTTTTTATATTATCCGAACATGGGACCTAGTTTTTTTGCAACTGCATCGGACAGCCGGCAACCCTGTTTAAATTGTGGTATCGTATGTATCTACTAGTGTCCGACCGAATATTCGGCCAAGTTTCGGTATTCGGCTAGTATTTTTTATTCGGCTACGGCTTCGGTCTTCGGCTGAAAAGGCTGAATAGTCGAAGCCGAATAATAGATTTGTTTAATAAAAAAAATTGTAAAATGTTTGTGTTATTGAACAGGCCTCAGATTTCGAACGATAACTTGCGCGAAATTATTCAATATCGCTACCTTAATTATACAAAATTTGTTTAAAGTGTCATCACTTTGTTGTTGTTGGTGTTGTTAACAATGCATTGCCCTGTCTAGAGTGTATGATCATTCCGGAGTCCAAGAAAACGTGCAGTTTCAACAGGGTTTGTCCAGAGGGACAGAGGGGTTAGAAGAGTAGGTTCAGATGTCTACCGACTCGGTGTGGATGTCGGTTAGAGCCCGCTTATGATTCTTTTCATCACTTTCGATTACTTGAGTTCAGACTGTAGTCAGCTGTCTTAGTGCATCTCTAGAAACTGCAATATATTTTTTTAAACTTTTTATACATTGTTAAAATGCTATTAACACAAAGACTAACCCCCTTATTCATAAAAAATATATGTAAAAGGTTTATTGAGCTCTTATAATTCAAAATTTGTATGGAAATGTCATTTTAAAAAGTACTATAAACCAATTTAATTTTTTATGAATATGGGGGTCAATTTTTTTATTTTGGTTCACAACTATGTGTGTATTTTTGTAAGGTTTTTTGGTTATTCAAGAAACAAAAAGAATGAATTGTTATGAAATAAAAGAAATCTCATTTCTTGTTTTGGTATTCGGCTTCGGATTTCGGCCGAATATAGGATTATGCCGAATATTCGGTTACGGCTTCGGCCTCGACCTAAAGTTCCAGTTTCGGTCGGACACTAGTATCTACTCGTATTGCTGTATACCTTTTCTAATTCTTGGTCTTTTTATCGACACTTCTGTCCAGTTTAAACATCTCTATTGTACTCCCTGCTACTTTCACTTACCAAAGCCATTTAAAAATACATACGAGTACTACGTTCAACTTATTCAAATTATTTATGTCCATTTCGTATTTATTTAGATATCAATGAGCTAAATCTGCCGAAAACTTGCGCCACTGATTTTCCTGATCCTAACGATTTGCTTAACTTCAAGCTCACAATTTGTCCTGATGAGGGTTTCTATAAAAATGGACGTTTCGTTTTTAGTTTTCGCGTTGGTCCCAACTATCCACATGAACCACCGAAAGTTAAATGCGAAACACAAGTCTACCATCCAAATATCGATCTGGAGGGTAATGTATGCTTGAATATACTGCGTGAAGACTGGAATCCGGTATTGACTATAAGCTCGATTGTCTATGGACTACAATTTCTGTTTTTGGTAAGTTGAAACAAAGCTATACGATTTGATGTTTTTGTTTGTCTTACATTTTTACATATTTGTATGAATACACGAGCTTTAGACCGGTTGATAATAATTCTTATTAAATTCCTACAGCAGCTGTATGCCCCTATGAATGACTTACATTTTTTAAAAACTTGCCATTATTTTTTTCAGGAGCCGAATCCCGAAGATCCGCTTAACAAGGAAGCGGCCGATCAATTGCAATCAAATCGAGCGCTATTTGAACGCAACGTTTTGAGAGCGATGCAAGGTCATACTGTGGGCGACACCCAGTTCGAGGCATGTCTCAAGTGATATCGAGAATCATCTCTCTAATTTTAGGATTAGCGTCTGCCTTCGTCACTTAATATACGGTTTTGGTAGACGTTTTTATATTAATTTTATTTTCAATATTAATTAAAGAAGAGAAGCAACAAATTACCATGTTTTCATTTTATTGAATTGAAGCAAAGAAAAAAAGTTCTCTTGTAAATATACCACGAGTAAAATATATGTAGGTGTCTCCAGCGTTACGGACGTTCCTTGCTGACACACTATTTTCTGTATAAAACCTTGAGTAGGCTTTGGATGAGAATATTTTCTTTGCCATATATAGCCTTTGTACTCATTTATCTAAGGCAATCAAAACATTTTTCTAAAGATAACCCATTACCACTGTAAAAGGGGTTAAACTTGCCGCTCGTACCTCATATTTGAGGTGATTTAAGATTTCCTTAAAATTCTACGAATTGGTTAGTGCCAAGGTTTATAAATACAGGTTGAGTCGTCAAAAATCACGTGTGTTTGCTGTTGTTGTTAAAACTATTTTAGGCTGTCAAATGTTTGTCAAACTGCGTTGGTTTGTTTACAAATTTATACATTGAAAAGTTTGCAGCCTAAAAAATGTTGAATACAGCGTGTTTTGGAATATAATTATGGTCTTTTTCGTTAAATAATATGTGTAATATTTAATATGTGCATGCATTGAACGCAAAAGAAGTTGAAACTCGTATTTGCGTAACCATTTCTTGGTAATTTGAGTGTGGATGTTGTGGGCTTTGGTAATCTCCCAAACGCAATTTAAGTGGGCACTGCTTTGAAGTTGCAGGCTTTGCTATGCATCCACTTACTTTTTTCACTTAGATGTTTGCCAACTTCACACTAAATTTCACAAAATCTTCCTAACAAAATGTTTGCTCCTAAAAAACAGGATCGTAGACGTACTAACTGGCCCCTGTACTGTAGAAAGCTGGATGAATTTCTCGCAAGAGTACCCGTAGCCATCCCAGCCAGCATTTTTTTTTTTTAAATTTTGAACAAAAAATATTAAAAACGATCAAATTTAAAAACATTTTCCGATCGAATTTTAACGTATTGTCGGAAAAAAAAAAAAAAAAAAAAAAAAATAATGGCGGCGATATACCAACAGGTTATCATAACCTCTAACGAGATTTTTAGCCGAGCTTCTCTTTCCAACTTGTGGTGTGTTGCTTTTTGAGTTTTCCTACAAGTTGGCGGGACCTACAGTTTTTTGCCGACTGCGAACGGCACTTGCAAAGCAAATGAATTTTTGCTGAGAAGCAAATAATTTTTGATGTTACTTTTGCCGGACATCGAACCGCCACGACTTGGTGTAGAAGGCCGAACACTTAACCGCTACATCACGGCGGCCGCCGGGAGAAAAGTGTACCCTAAATGTGAATATCCATGAATAATCATTTATAAGTAATATTTTTGAGCATTTTTTAAACATTTTTTCATCAAATTTGATATTATCTGAAGGTCATATTTTGTTTCTTTTCTGATAACATTTGACTGCTTTTCGCAGTAATTTTGTGATCGCTTTTAATTTAAATTTAGAAACAAAATTGACTATTTTTTAATTTTTAGACTATTTTCTAGTACATATTGCATTATTTTTCTAGTTATTTCATGATACATTTTTAACTTATTTCTTTACTACTTTTAGTAATATTTTTTTAATAATTTTTTCCTTATTTTTATGACCACAATAATTATAAATATAAATGTTATTTAGGACGAATTTTTAAGATACTTTTTACCAATTTTTATAACGTTATTTTTAACCTTTTTTGATATCATTTTATCGTCAAAATAAATACCTCCTTATGATAAAATTTCAAATTATTTTGTCCTACTTTTTTATTAATTTTTCTATCATATTTGGTATTACTTTATAATCATGATAAATGTGATTTTGTGATCAATATTTTAGTATTTTTAGATTACTTTTCACAACGCTTTGTGATCATTATAAAAATCTTATTATGATAAATTTTTAAATCATTTTCTACTGCGTTTTATAAATTTTTTTAATACTTTTTGGTGTCCTTTAATAATCATTAGACATACCATTTCATAATCCTTTTTCTAAATAAAAAACTCTGAATTGCTTGTTTTATATTTTAAATTAATAATTGGGTTTATTAATTTAATTACTAGGAATATATAAATTTATTAAATTTAGTGAAAGAAACCTTAATAAATAGTAACTATAAATTTATCAACAAAGTGAAATAAACAATTAATAGAAACTATTAATAGTAATAGCTTTGTTTATTTCCTGCTAATTATGAATAATTATTCCTAAAAAAGTGTTCTTTGAAAAAATTAGCAGCGAATTCAGCAGCTTTTTGACATTTAACTGAGAGAGCGAGCGCCAATTCGGTGCAAGTTATTGCTGGAGCAGCAGAAACTAGCAAGCAGGAACAGCTGATCGGTGACATAGCAAAACAACAACAAAAAATGTAAATTCAAATTGTTAGCCAATCAGAAACGTAACCGCTATTTTGTCTGGTAGTTTCTGTTGAACCCTGTGTAACGAAAAATGATCAGAAATGAGATTTTGACAGCTTTTTACAAGACTCTTCTGCTGACAGTTCTTTGCTGGAGATTTCAAGAAACAAAGCTAATATCTCTTCAGAGAAGCAAATTATTAAAAAAGCGCTTCCGGATTCGTGATGCTGAGGCCAAACCCCGTCTTTTGACTAATTTTAACTAATTTATTAGCAGCTGACCCCTAAAGGAAAAAAATGCCGAAAAATTACTTAAAAAATCCCAATCGATCCCATGTGTTCTAAAGAAAAGTTGTTCGGGGTCAAAAGTCCAAATTTTAAGTTTTTTGGATTTTTTCGAAAACGGTAAGTTTTTTCTAAAAATTACCTAAGACAAAGTTGTAGACCTTGAATTTCCCTATGAGTCTCCAGTAATGAAATAACGCGATTGTGAAATCAGTTCTACATATTATATGCGCATACCATATATGCCATGTATAGACTTTTCAGGATTTTCCCCGAAAACCTAGAGTGTGTTAAAATGATAATTTTTGTAGAGAATTTTCAGATCTACAACTTTGTCTCAGGACATTTTCCGAAACAAGGTGAACCTAAGCTCTCTACAAAAATTCAGCTCTGTCGTAATTTTTGTGTTTTTCAAGTATATTTGCTTTATTATCATCAAATGATCCATGCCTCAAATTGTTGTCTTTTTTTTTTTTGTTAATTTTTTTTAAATTGCTAAAAAATCATAGAAATAAATAAAGTGAATCCAGCAAACGCGGCCTAAAAGCAAGTGTTTAGTTTGATAACTAAAATGACTGTTCGCGTCAGTTCGCGTTCTTATATGTTACCAAAAAACGCAAGAAACGTACCTATATTCACCCACAGTCACTGACAGTTATGAAGTGATTTATAAACTACGAATTGGGTTTCACTTGGGTGAACGTGACTCTTCGCGTCGAGTTCGTTTTATAAAATCAGACCATTAGTATCGCTTAAGGCTTGGTTTCCTCGAAAGCGGTGAAGCTATCTAGCGCTCGTTATATAGCGTTGAAGTACGTTGTCAAAAATACTGCCATGTAAAAGTATTTGGGTGTAAACTAAGAAGACGGTGAAGTTCATCATCATCATCATTTATTGGCGCTTAACCGCCTAAGCGATTTTGGCCGTTGCATATCAAAGCACGCCAGTCATTCCTTTTTAGCGATAACTGACGCCAATTGGAAACCCCAAGGGAGTTCAAGTCATCCTCCACCTGTTGTTTCCATCTCAGTCGAGGCCTCCCTCTTCCTCTGCTGCCGAATTCAGGCGACGTTAGGAAAACCTTCTGTGCTGGAGCTTCTTTGTCCATTCGCATAACATGGTCCAGCCAGCGGAGTCTTTGGGCTTTAATTCGCTGGACTATGGTCAGATCTGCGTAGAGCTCGTACAGCTCATCGTTAAATTTCCTTCGATACTCGCCGTTGGCATAAGGACCATAAATCTTCCGGAGAACTTTTCTCGCAAATACTCCAAGGCCCATCTCATCTTCTCTTGACATTGCCCATGAATCTGAGCCATACATCAGGACAGGTATGATGAGAGACTTATAGAGGGTGATCTTTGTTCTTCGAGAGAGGACTTTACTTCTCAATTGCCTACTCAGTCCAAAGTAGCACTTGTTGGCAAGAGTGATTCTCCGCTGGATTTCTAGACTGACATTATTTTCGGGGTTGATACTGGTTCCCAAATAGACGAAGTCCCTCACAGTTTCAAATTTGTAACTATCAACAGTGACATGGCTGCCAAGGCGCAGGTGCGCCGATTCTTTCTTTGATGACAGCAAATACTTCGTCTTGTCCTCGTTCACGGCAAGACCCACTTTTTTCGCTTCCTTATCCAGTCCAGAGAAGGCAGCGCTTACGGCGCGGTTGTTAAGGCCAATGATATCAATATCATCGGCATACGCCAGCAATTGCACGCTCTTGTAAAAGATGGTTCCATTGCGGTTTAGCTGTGCTGCTCGAATTATCTTCTCCAGCATCAGATTGAAGAAATCGCACGAAAGGGAGTCGCCCTGTCTGAAGCCTCGTTTGGTTTCAAATGGCTCAGAGAGGTCCTTCCCGATTCTGACGGAGCTGTTGGTATTGCTCAACGTCATTTGGCACAGCCGTATAAGCTTTGCAGGGAAGTCAAATTCAGACATGGCGGCATACAGGCAACTCCTTTTTGCGCTGTCAAAAGCGGCTTTGAAATCGACAAAGAGATGGTGTGTGTCGATTCTTTTATCATGGGTCTTCTCCAGGATTTGACGTATCGTGAAAATCTGGTCGATGGTAGACTTACCAGGTCTAAAGCCACACTGATAAGGTCCAATCAGTTTGTCTACGATGGGCTTCAGCCTTTCACACAACACGCTAGAAAGAACCTTATATGCGATATTAAGAAGACTGATTCCGCGGTAGTTGGTGCGGTTAGCGGGGTCGCCTTTCTTGTGGATTGGGCAAAGCACACTTAAATTCCAATCCGGAGGCATGCACTCGTCTGACCATATTCTGCATAAGAGCTGATGCATGCTTTTTACCAGCTCTTCGCCTCCGTGTTTGAACAGCTCGGCGGGTAGTCCGTCTTTTCCAGGCGCTTTGTTGTTTTTGAGCCGGGATATAGCTATCCTCACTTCATCATAGTCGGGTGGTGGGACGACTTTTCCATAGTCAGGGATTGGGGTATCGGGTTCGACGTCTCCCTCGCAATTTAGCAGTGAGGAGAAGTGCTCCCTCCATAATTTAAGTAGACTTTGTACGTCGGTTACCAGGTCGCCATTATTGTCCTTACAGGAGCTTGCCCCGGTCTTAAAACCTTCCGTCATCCGCCGGATCTTTTCATAGAATTTTCGGGCATCATTCCTGTCCGCCAGCATCTCAAGCTCCTCACACTCACGCCTTTCGGCCTCACTTTTCTTTTTTCTGAAAAGGCGTCTCTCTTCCTTCTTTGCCTCACGATATTGTTGCCATACACTGCGGGTCGCTTTAAGGCTTGGTTTCCTCGAAAGCGGTGACGCTACATAGCGCTCGTTACATAGCGGTGAAGTACGTTGTCAAAAATACTGCCGTGTAAAAGTAATTGGGTGTACACTAAGAAGACGGTGAAGTTCACCGTAATGTAATATAGCGGCAAGCATTCAAACATAGCGTCATGTGCCACCGCCATTCGTTCGCCAACGTTTTTTCCCACCGTCATGTCATAACGGTTG
Source organism: Campiglossa producta (assembly GCA_964058755.1). Classification (NCBI taxonomy): domain Eukaryota; kingdom Metazoa; phylum Arthropoda; class Insecta; order Diptera; family Tephritidae; genus Campiglossa; species Campiglossa producta. The sequence goes on from CAXKVI010000002.1 coordinate 52,643,485, forward strand.
AGAATTCAATCAAATCTCCCTACAAGACAGATGACAATCATTTGATACAACATTTGATTGTTGCTAAACGATCATCGTTTCAATCATTTCACACGAGGAATAAGAAAAAGTTGATGTCAACAACTGGGTCCGTGTGAGTTTTTGTCTCTCTCTAACACATTAATAATTTTAAATAAATATATATCTGTACTCTTCATTCTCACGTTATTTTTAGATCAATGATGACTTCATAAATATCAAAGTGATGTCACAACTGACAATTGTCATAACCTGTCAAAAATGATAAATTGCTGTTTGTTTTTAGTATTAAAATATTTATTCCTTTTTAAATAATATATGTACATATGTATGCAAAATGTGTTAATAATGTACATAAATATAAATATAAACAATATCTCAAACATTAACTATTTATTTTGGAACGTGCAGTATTTGCTACAGCACAATTGTCCTCTGCTAATAAACATCATTGCTGATAGGCCCCACTCAAGGCGAATTCATTACAGGTGTGTTCGAGCGAATTCAGATCTACACGCACGCACACACTCCTTGTGCCTAAAAATGTCAGACAAAGCAACAACATAAGAAATTTGACAGCTACGATTGGATTTTCAAGGAAGAAGAAGAAGTCATATGGTGGGAAAAAGTCACCTGTAAATTTATTCGCCTTGGCCCCACTGTTCCGACGTTGGTATGCGTTCATCTTATGGTATACGCACTTCTACTTCATTGCAAAATGAAAGGAACAAATGTATCAGGTGCTGTAGGAGAGCTATGTGCCCCCAAACTAATGATCCATGTATGTAGTGCTTCTAATGTGCGTTTTATCCAAGGCGCATGCGAACGGATTGGAACCGTTGCGGAATGTTGTGCTTTCTGATGTCTCTGGAAACATATATTGTGTAAGGTGGGAGATGTAGGCGCCATCGATAAAGCAACTCATATCCGGGCGCCATAGGAAGTAGACATAGTGGTTAACATTAACAGTGTTGGTTCTGACTGAGTAACAGCGTGCGCAACAGAAGTTGAGTAATTTCGGCTATGGGAAGTTTATCCGTCGAGGATGAACACGACACAAAGCAGTGGGAACAGTTGTCAACAGAGTAACAGAAGTGAGACTGGCACCATGGCTCTGGGTGTTGCTAATTCGCCTCGAACAGAGAGATGGATTGCGTTGCAACGGTTACGGCACGACGTATGAGAGCAAGATATGGTGTGGTATGTGGGCGAAGAAAAATTTATACCAACAATAGCCTAGAAATTAGCTCGAAAACAATTTTTTTTGGAAGATAAATAGTTCGCAAACAATTTTTTTTGGAGGCACGTGGCGTGATCCTGGGTGAAACCGAGCTTAGGCGGAAAATTTGAGAAGATCGATAGGACAGTTGCTGAAAAGGTTCGAAAACGGTCAGAAGTCCGGTCCGGGAATGGCGCGCGTAGTAAGTCGCACCGACTAAAAATAAATTAAAGTTAAAAGATTAAAAATTAAATTAAAGCTTAAAATTTAATAATTAAAAGTGTGAAAAAGTCTTTTATTGAAAATTAAAAACCGTGAAAAGAAAATTTGGAAAACGTAAAGACCGGAACGCAAAAACAAAAAAAAAAAAAAAAAAATTGAAAATAAGAATTGTGACTTTAAAAACTAAAATTCGGGAAATTAAGAATTTTGTGTGTCAAAACAAAAAAAAAAATTCGGAAAATAAGAATTTTGATTTTTAAAACAAGAATTTGGAAAAAAAAAGAAAAAAAAAGGATATTGGGAAAAAGAAGAATTTTGAATTTCAAACTAAAAGATTTGGAAACTAGGACTGGTGATTTTAAAACAAACGAAAATTCGAAAAATAAGACAAACCAAATAAGAAAAACCAAAAGTTGGTAAATAAAAGTTTTGAATTTAAAAGCAAAAATTTGGAAAATAAGACGTTCGAATTTAAAAACAAAAATTTGGAAAATAAGAATTTCGAAGTTAAAAACAAAAATTTTGAAAATAAGGATTTAAGAAAAAGGGAATGAGAACAAAGAAGAAACAGTTAAAGTGAAGGAAAAATCATTGATTTCCGAAAAAAAAGAAACAAAAAAAAAAAATTTACTTGGAAAAACTTAAAATTAGAAACAAAAATTTTTACAAATTAAATAACAAAAAAAAAAAAAAAATATCATCGAAAACGTTATATCTACATTTAAATCAGCAAGCCGGAAGCAGCAATTCGGAAGCAGCAGCAGACTTAGCCGGAAACGAGCGGGAAGGAGTTTTTTTTGTTAGATTTAAAGACTTTTTTTTGTTTTTGGGAAAAAAAAAAAAAAAAGAAAAAAATCATTTAAATTTTGCATCTTAAAGTAATCTAACCAGGTTATTAAAATAGTTAAGAAAAATAAAATAAAAAGTTCTCAGAGAAAGTGTTCGAGTGAGTGAAAAAAAAAAAAAAATATATATTTATGCGTAAGAGAAATTTTAGGCCTTGTACAACGTGCCACAGGCACTGAAAGTAGAAAAAAAAAAAAAAAATCTTTTGAAGGCATTTCCAAAGTAAGAAAAAAAAATTAGCGTGGTGATTACCCAAGTGCAGTATCGTGGTGTGGTTTTTTTTTTCTTTCCTCTTAGCTAGCAGCCAACATCCCCTTCAACTGGCCAGCGGACGGCGGATAAATTGGTAAGTTGTTTATTGACAATTACATATTTCACTTGATAATTTTCACCACCGTGTATATCGTGCTAAAAACCCTCTTGTAAGAAAAATCCCACATTCCACTTTTTTCTTGAGTTTTGCCGACAAATGTCGTAAATATAATGTAAACAACCTCAAACCTATACTATTTTGATTAATTAAAGTTTTTTTCTTTTATTTCGAATTTAATTTCAACATTTTTCTGAGGTAGTGTTTGTATCACGATATATACTTATATATACCTAGGCCTATATAAATACATATACCAATTTTAAAATAATGGGTTTTTGGATGCACGTATAAAAACAAAAAAAGTATCGTTCTTTGATTCCAAAACATAAAAATCAGTTTTTTTGAGATTATAATGGTGGAAATGTCATAAATAGGACTCGGGGCAAGTTAACCCGCAATTTGTTGCAAGTTACGTTACCACTACAGATTCATTTTTGGCCACGTTAACCTAAACATTGTGAACTCAATTTCCAACCTTCCACTATGCTCTTAACGTAAAGTTCTTCAAATTTCATTTTGGTTTGTTGTTTGTTTTTCTTTTAAGAGTTTGCTTTTGATTAACTCGCGCTCACTTACTAACACAAACGCAATTAACGCTCAGCGAGTAACCGAGAGCATGTCTACTTCGCAAAGCGATGAGGGAGTCGTATAACGTTTATAAAAAGATGATAAGAAAGTCACAGAGAACGGTGTGCTCATTTTTTTTCGCTCACTCGCTCACAGAGAGACGCAAAGTAATTTGCATTAGTATTGGTCATAACATTATTTCGGTTACCTATAAAAATTTAACATTTGAAATCATGGTATGTTAGAGTTTAGGGTTAGAGAGTAAATGTTAGCTGTTAAGTAACAGAGTCGTTCACTGTAATCGGAGCGAAGTTCGATCTAGCTTATTGGATAGGAGATTAACAGGAAAATATTGAATATTGTACAGAACGCATAATGTTAATGAGAGAGTCACTGAAAACGGCTTGAGTATAAGTGAGAAAATCCATGGTGGAGAGTAACCAAGACTGGAATTAATGTTAGGTAGATATTAATGTTGCTTTTGATGTTAATTTACATAGATTTTCTTTGCACACCAATATATGAATTATGTACACACTCACATATATTAAATCGCTTACGTTAATGAACAGAGGTGCAAGTTGAGTTTATCTTATAATGATAGGTTCCTGTTAGGGAATACAGAGACAGGGAATAACATGAATTTTTGTAATAAATTTAAGATGAATGTTGAGAAGAAAATGATGGCTTAAATTTATTTTGATAGTTGCTTGTGGAGGCAGTGGTGAGTATTACTTAGGGCTAAAAGACCCAACATTCATATTCTTTTAGCAGGTTGGGTGGGTTATGACGGCGAGGCAACAACATCTATAGCTTCCCACCATGCGGCCAGAAGATCGAAACCCGAGGAATGGTATGACAACGATAAGGTTCAGGTTGGTAAAATTTTGAGTGCAGTTTTTTTTTGAAATTTTTCTTAGCTTGTTTTACAATCAACCTTCGGTGGTCCCAAAATCATTTTTTTAAACCTCTGGTTGAAATTTTTTTTGTGTAGCCGAGAAAAAGTCTGCGTAGGAGCAAGTTCCCACCCTCATTCGCTGAAGGCTAGCTGGTGCCAGCGACCAGAGTATCCGCTCCTTAACCTCTATAACTACTCGGAGGACCATGAGTTCGAATGGTTGGCGTTTAGTAAATGGTTGAGCTTAGGACCGGAAGGGCCAAAGCTCCCAATAAGCCGGCAGTTCTAATGGTTCATTACATAAATGGCGCCCAACGTGGGGCCAACGAAGGTTAAAACTTTTCATATTTTTTTTGTTTTATTTAATTATTGGAATGCCTATCTGCCAAAAGATTTTCCGTGGAAAGTCAGTATCTGGAATTTTTCGGATATGAACCCGGAAAACTTTAGTAGGATGCAAAACGCACAGTTAACGTTTTGTCGGAGATTTTTATGACGTTTGGCTCATGTCGAAGTCATACCCGAAGAAACTGATAGCCAGATATTTTGTAAATTTTTTTTCTTTTGTATTTTAGTATGCCGCGCTTGAGATTTTCTCTACTGGGTTATCTCGGTGGTTTACTCGCGTCGAGCATATCATCATTTTTTTTTTTTTTGCAATACGAGCTTGCGTGGTTAGAGATTTTTTTTTTGAGTTTCTAGCTCAATACTCGCCACACAGCTGAACTCGCATTTGCAGAAGTATCAGTTTATTTTATTTTTTTTTGTTGTCATATCATTTCCGGGTCGAAGTCAACTGGCCGTCAGATTTGTAGTAATGCCCATGTAAGTCCTCACATGCAGCAACTATGTCAAACAAACATATTTAACTTTCTTCAACTTTTTGCTTTAAACATTTTTTTTATATATTTTTTTTGCTTATATTTTGTTTATACCTATAAATACCTTGTTTGGGGAAATTCACCCATATAACCGGGGTCGTACCTTTACTATTTACTGTTGCTAAAAATAATAGCTTTACGTTGCAGACGTTTGCAACAAGTTTAGAAGTTTTTTTTAAATTTTGTTTAACTGTTTATGAAGTTTTATTGTAATGGCGGTTCACCATAGCTCGGAAAATCTGAATCTTATTAGCACAGAGGAGGAAATAATTTGCACTATATGTAGTGATGTGGTAAGGCGTGATCGAGTTGAGACTCCGTGCAAACACAACTACCACAGGCACTGTATAGTCAGGTGGATAGAAACCAACGCTTCTTGTCCAGCTTGCAGAGAACCAGTAGCAGTATCAGATTTGACAAACGTATCTGGTGTAACCGAGGAGACTACTTCTCCGGCGAATAACTCATTCCGCGCGCGAGGGGGTGCAATACCAAGAAGGCCCGTAACGCGATCGGTCTCCCTACTGACGAGGTCCACTGGAGCCAGTCAGAACCGACTGACTACCAACAGATCACCGCGAACAACCACCAGACAGACCAACAACGTCCAAGCTCCAGCCATCGCCATTGACGATTCGTTAGTTCGAAACCTTATCCAAGAGACCCTGAACGGCTTCCGCGAAGAAATGACAGCTCAAATCGGTAGTGAGTTGAGTACGCTACTTGAACAGGTAAATTTAGGAAGGAATCGCGAGCGCCCTTCGAACCAAGATAGCCCAAGGTGGCCACAGGATGTTTCCTTGAATGATCCGCGGGAAGAAGTGAACCGACCGTACCGTGATAGAGAATCCCTTCCCCGGACAAACGATCGACAGGCAAACAAAATATCAAATATAATTTCCAATTGGCATATCCGTTTCACCGGTAAACCAAATGGCATGTCAGTCGAAGATTTTATATACCGGGTAAATGCGCTAACACGACAGTCCTTGAATGGAGATTTTGATGTGTTGTGCCGATACGTGCATATGTTGTTTAGTGAAAATGCCGAAGCTTGGTTTTGGCGCCACCACCGCCAAACGGAGAGGTTAGAGTGGGGGGGGTTGTGTGAAGGTTTGAGGCAAAAGTATAAGGATCAGTTGAGCGATTACGACAGGAAGGAAAATATACGTCGTCGAAAACAAAGACCCAACGAACCTTTTGACCAATTCCTGGACGAAATCCTTGCCATGAACGATCGTCTTCGTTTTCCGATGGCAGATCAGGAACTTATAGAAACTATGATTAGGAATCTAAAACCCGATCTTAGATATGAACTGCTGCATTTGGATATAGCGAACTTGTCGATCCTTCGGAGGGAATGCCACAGGCATGAAAACTTCATGGCAAACGTGATTACTAGCCAACCAAATCGAAGTTACCCAGGCAGAAGGAATATAGCCGAAGTAGCCGAAGCACATTATGAACCGGATTTTGCCGAGACCGCGTCTGTTGCCGAAATATCTGCGGAGAATTTCAAGTGTTGGAATTGCGATGAAAGAGGTCATAGGTACCCAGATTGCACAAATCCAATACGACGGGTATTTTGTTATGGTTGCGGAAAACTAGACACATACAAGCCTAGCTGCCAGCAATGTAGCAGGAGAGCGGAAAACGGGAATCAGGATGTCCGCCAACGAGGATATCCGCACCAACAGCCTCGGATGTAAAAAATATTCAAATTCTGACTAATCCCATCGTCCCCATCAGAGATCCGCCCATTTTACCTAAGTTAAGCCCAATAAAACCATTTCATGTTCGACTAGCCGATTACAAACAGCGACGTGCTGAAATCTTTTCCACACCTCCGAAAATTGTGTCTCGTTCAACGCGAAGAATGAAAAACTTTTGGGAAATAAAAAAGGGTTTGCGAAAATTCATTATCTCGACGATTGCATATAAAACTTCCGACAATAGACCATTTATACAGATAAGTATTAACGAAGAGCAAGTATTAGCTTTGTTAGACAGCGGGGCAAATAAAAGCGTGATAGGGGGCCAGCTGGCGAAAGCAATATTAGCTACGAAGACAAATGTGCGAGGTTGTAATGGCCACGTAAAAACAGCAGATGGCCAACGACAACATATAAGCGGTGTAGCTGTAGTACCGGTTAGCTATAATGGGCAAAATAAAAATGTAGAATTTTTGATAGTTCCGTCGATTTCACAGTCAGTCATATGTGGCATGGACTTCTGGGAAGCGTTTGGCATTAGGGTATTGCTCGATTCTCGATCCAATCATGTAAATGAGATTGAGAATGATTCAAGTGACGTGGTGTCCTTGAATTCTCAACAACAGAGACAACTAGAGGTGATAGTGGATTCATTTCCAAGCTTTGAGAGGGATGGACTGGGTTTGACAGGTGTAGTGGAACATGTGATCGACACGGGTGATGCGAAACCCATCAAACAACGACATTACCCTATATCCCCGGCCGTCGAAAAGTTGTTATGCCAAGAAATAGATAGAATGTTGGCACTAGGAGTTATAGAAGAGGCTCCTAGCTCAGCATGGTCATCGCCGGTAGTTTTGATTGTGAAACCAGGAAAGGTCCGTTTTTGTATAGATTCGCGGAAATTAAACGAGGTGACGTTGAAGGATGCATATCCCATCCCAAATATGGAGGGATTGCTAAGTAGGCTTCCTCCCGTTCATTGCATTTCCAAGATTGATTTGAAAGACGCATTCTGGCAAATCAGTCTTGAAAAGCAATCACGAGAAAAGACTGCCTTTACCGTCCCTAACAGGCCACTGTACCAATTCAAAAGAATGCCTTTTGGATTGTGCAACGCGCCACAAACCATGTGTAGACTGATGGACAAAGTGATACCGTATAACTTAAAAACTCATGTCTTTGTATACTTAGATGATTTATTGGTAGTATCATCATCATTCAATGAACACTTGGTTCACTTGTCCGAAGTCTCCACATTATTGCGAAAGGCTGGCTTGACAATCAACATACAAAAAAGTAAATTTTGTCTAAGCCAAGTCAACTATTTAGGTTTTATAGTGGGAAACGGAACTCTCCAGGTAGACCAAGAAAAGATTGCTGCGATTGAAACCTACCCTGTTCCAAAGACGGTACGCCAACTTCGAAAATTTCTGGGTATGACCGGGTGGTATCGACGATTCATCGACGATTACTCCTCTACAACTTTCCATTTAACTGAGCTACTGTCCAAGAAAAAACAATTAACATGGAATCCAAATGCACAGAAAGCGTTTGATGACCTCAAAAAGAAGCTAACTTCCGCCCCAGTGTTAATTCACCCGAATTACAATAAGCCGTTTATATTACAATGCGATGCAAGTCAAGTAGGGGTAGGTGCATGCCTGTTGCAAGAAGATGATAACGGTCAAGAGCGCCCTATAGCCTATATGTCGAAGAAGCTGAATAAAGCACAGCGTAATTATTCGGTGACCGAGTTAGAGTGTTTGGCTGTGGTACTAGCGATAAAGAAATTTCGGATGTATATCGAGGGAATGGAGTTCAAGGTGGTGACCGATCACGCGAGTTTGCGTTGGCTAATGCAGCAAAAGGATTTGAGCGGCAGACTCGCCAGGTGGGCCATCAAACTCCAAGGGTTTAAGTTCTCTATTGAACATAAGAAAGGCAGTGAAAACGTAATCGCTGATGCGTTGTCTCGAGTATACGAAGACACGGCCGATATAGAGATAAATGAATTAACACTTAGCGTTTTACCTGAAATTAATTTAAGCTCCGACGCTTTTAACTCGCCCGAATACGAAGATCTAAAACTTCGGTTTCAGAACTCGAACTTGCCCGACTTTCAGGTCATCGACGGATACATCTACCATCGCACAGACTTTGCGACTGGTGACACTGATACCGATGACAATGCGTGGAAGTTATATGTGCCAACCGAGCTACGCCATCAATTAATATCAGCGGCACATGACCCACCAGCTGCAGCGCATGGTGGAATAGGCAAAACCGTAGAAAGAATTCGACGAAAGTTCTATTGGCCGGGTATGATTACTCAAATTCGCGAATACATACAAAACTGCGAAAATTGTCAAACGTCCAAAGCTCCCACTAAATCCCTACGTCCGCCAATGGGACAACAAATCGTTTCAGATAGACCTTTCCAACTCTTATATATGGATTTGATAGGACCTTTTCCACGCTCAAAGAAAGGTAACATAGGCTTGCTTATCATTCTCGACCACTTGACAAAATTTGTATTTTTGAAACCACTGAAAAAGTTTACGTCACAGCTGATAACCGAGTATTTAAAAGAAAGTGTGTTTGACTGTTTTGGGACTCCAGAAAGCGTTATAACTGATAATGGTAGCCAGTTCAAAAGCAAACAGTTTGAAGAATTTTTGGTGAAATATGGAGTTTCCCATATAACTACCGCTGTTTATTCGCCACAGGCGAATGCGTCGGAAAGAGTGAATCGGTCCATCAATGAAGCCCTCAGAAGCTATATACGGAATGATCAAAGGGAATGGGATACGTTTACCAGCAGCATTAACTGTGCTCTGCGGAATAGTCTACATCAGTCCTTAGGCTATACGCCTTACTATGCCGTGTTTGGACAACATATGATTACCCACGGTGCAGATTACAGACTACTTCGGAATTTGCGACTGGTCAATGACAGCTCCGCAAGATTAGACCGCGCTGATAATTTCCAGCTCATACGAGAAACAATCAAGAAAAATTTGGAAAAAGCCCACATACGAAACGCAAACACCTATAACCTACGAAGCCGTAGTAAGAACTTCAAAGTAGGCCAAATCGTTACTCGACGTAACTTTGTACAAAGCAACCTAGCTGACCATTTTAATGCGAAGCTTGCACCAACGGGAGTGAAGGCAAGAATTAAGGCTATCAAAGGATCATGTTATTACGTTTTAGAAGACTTGGGAGGGAAAGCCATAGGTACCTATCACGCTAAAGATCTGTGGTAGAGATTTGGAATGTTTGGTCTCTCTCGTAAATCTCCTTGTTTTCAGGTCGTTTGCCTTTGCTTGCCACAATAAGCAAGATCAACCAACCTGTTGTGTAAGGTGGGAGATGTAGGCGCCATCGATAAAGCAACTCATATCCGGGCGCCATAGGAAGTAGACATAGTGGTTAACATTAACAGTGTTGGTTCTGACTGAGTAACAGCGTGCGCAACAGAAGTTGAGTAATTTCGGCTATGGGAAGTTTATCCGTCGAGGATGAACACGACACAAAGCAGTGGGAACAGTTGTCAACAGAGTAACAGAAGTGAGACTGGCACCATGGCTCTGGGTGTTGCTAATTCGCCTCGAACAGAGAGATGGATTGCGTTGCAACGGTTACGGCACGACGTATGAGAGCAAGATATGGTGTGGTATGTGGGCGAAGAAAAATTTATACCAACAATAGCCTAGAAATTAGCTCGAAAACAATTTTTTTTGGAAGATAAATAGTTCGCAAACAATTTTTTTTGGAGGCACGTGGCGTGATCCTGGGTGAAACCGAGCTTAGGCGGAAAATTTGAGAAGATCGATAGGACAGTTGCTGAAAAGGTTCGAAAACGGTCAGAAGTCCGGTCCGGGAATGGCGCGCGTAGTAAGTCGCACCGACTAAAAATAAATTAAAGTTAAAAGATTAAAAATTAAATTAAAGCTTAAAATTTAATAATTAAAAGTGTGAAAAAGTCTTTTATTGAAAATTAAAAACCGTGAAAAGAAAATTTGGAAAACGTAAAGACCGGAACGCAAAAACAAAAAAAAAAAAAAAAAATTGAAAATAAGAATTGTGACTTTAAAAACTAAAATTTGGGAAATTAAGAATTTTGTGTGTCAAAACAAAAAAAAAAATTCGGAAAATAAGAATTTTGATTTTTAAAACAAGAATTTGGAAAAAAAAAGAAAAAAAAAGGATATTGGGAAAAAGAAGAATTTTGAATTTCAAACTAAAAGATTTGGAAACTAGGACTGGTGATTTTAAAACAAACGAAAATTCGAAAAATAAGACAAACCAAATAAGAAAAACCAAAAGTTGGTAAATAAAAGTTTTGAATTTAAAAGCAAAAATTTGGAAAATAAGACGTTCGAATTTAAAAACAAAAATTTGGAAAATAAGAATTTCGAAGTTAAAAACAAAAATTTTGAAAATAAGGATTTAAGAAAAAGGGAATGAGAACAAAGAAGAAACAGTTAAAGTGAAGGAAAAATCATTGATTTCCGAAAAAAAAGAAACAAAAAAAAAAATTTACTTGGAAAAACTTAAAATTAGAAACAAAAATTTTTACAAATTAAATAACAAAAAAAAAAAAAAAATATCATCGAAAACGTTATATCTACATTTAAATCAGCAAGCCGGAAGCAGCAATTCGGAAGCAGCAGCAGACTTAGCCGGAAACGAGCGGGAAGGAGTTTTTTTTGTTAGATTTAAAGACTTTTTTTTGTTTTTGGGAAAAAAAAAAAAAAAAAGAAAAAAATCATTTAAATTTTGCATCTTAAAGTAATCTAACCAGGTTATTAAAATAGTTAAGAAAAATAAAATAAAAAGTTCTCAGAGAAAGTGTTCGAGTGAGTGAAAAAAAAAAAAAAATATATATTTATGCGTAAGAGAAATTTTAGGCCTTGTACAACGTGCCACAGGCACTGAAAGTAGAAAAAAAAAAAAAAAATCTTTTGAAGGCATTTCCAAAGTAAGAAAAAAAAATTAGCGTGGTGATTACCCAAGTGCAGTATCGTGGTGTGGTTTTTTTTTTCTTTCCTCTTAGCTAGCAGCCAACATCCCCTTCAACTGGCCAGCGGACGGCGGATAAATTGGTAAGTTGTTTATTGACAATTACATATTTCACTTGATAATTTTCACCACCGTGTATATCGTGCTAAAAACCCTCTTGTAAGAAAAATCCCACATTCCACTTTTTTCTTGAGTTTTGCCGACAAATGTCGTAAATATAATGTAAACAACCTCAAACCTATACTATTTTGATTAATTAAAGTTTTTTTCTTTTATTTCGAATTTAATTTCAACATTTTTCTGAGGTAGTGTTTGTATCACGATATATACTTATATATACCTAGGCCTATATAAATACATATACCAATTTTAAAATAATGGGTTTTTGGATGCACGTATAAAAACAAAAAAAGTATCGTTCTTTGATTCCAAAACATAAAAATCAGTTTTTTTGAGATTATAATGGTGGAAATGTCATAAATAGGACTCGGGGCAAGTTAACCCGCAATTTGTTGCAAGTTACGTTACCACTACAGATTCATTTTTGGCCACGTTAACCTAAACATTGTGAACTCAATTTCCAACCTTCCACTATGCTCTTAACGTAAAGTTCTTCAAATTTCATTTTGGTTTGTTGTTTGTTTTTCTTTTAAGAGTTTGCTTTTGATTAACTCGCGCTCACTTACTAACACAAACGCAATTAACGCTCAGCGAGTAACCGAGAGCATGTCTACTTCGCAAAGCGATGAGGGAGTCGTATAACGTTTATAAAAAGATGATAAGAAAGTCACAGAGAACGGTGTGCTCATTTTTTTTCGCTCACTCGCTCACAGAGAGACGCAAAGTAATTTGCATTAGTATTGGTCATAACATTATTTCGGTTACCTATAAAAATTTAACATTTGAAATCATGGTATGTTAGAGTTTAGGGTTAGAGAGTAAATGTTAGCTGTTAAGTAACAGAGTCGTTCACTGTAATCGGAGCGAAGTTCGATCTAGCTTATTGGATAGGAGATTAACAGGAAAATATTGAATATTGTACAGAACGCATAATGTTAATGAGAGAGTCACTGAAAACGGCTTGAGTATAAGTGAGAAAATCCATGGTGGAGAGTAACCAAGACTGGAATTAATGTTAGGTAGATATTAATGTTGCTTTTGATGTTAATTTACATAGATTTTCTTTGCACACCAATATATGAATTATGTACACACTCACATATATTAAATCGCTTACGTTAATGAACAGAGGTGCAAGTTGAGTTTATCTTATAATGATAGGTTCCTGTTAGGGAATACAGAGACAGGGAATAACATGAATTTTTGTAATAAATTTAAGATGAATGTTGAGAAGAAAATGATGGCTTAAATTTATTTTGATAGTTGCTTGTGGAGGCAGTGGTGAGTATTACTTAGGGCTAAAAGACCCAACATTCATATTCTTTTAGCAGGTTGGGTGGGTTATGACGGCGAGGCAACAACATCTATAGCTTCCCACCATGCGGCCAGAAGATCGAAACCCGAGGAATGGTATGACAACGATAAGGTTCAGGTTGGTAAAATTTTGAGTGCAGTTTTTTTTTGAAATTTTTCTTAGCTTGTTTTACAATCAACCTTCGGTGGTCCCAAAATCATTTTTTTAAACCTCTGGTTGAAATTTTTTTTGTGTAGCCGAGAAAAAGTCTGCGTAGGAGCAAGTTCCCACCCTCATTCGCTGAAGGCTAGCTGGTGCCAGCGACCAGAGTATCCGCTCCTTAACCTCTATAACTACTCGGAGGACCATGAGTTCGAATGGTTGGCGTTTAGTAAATGGTTGAGCTTAGGACCGGAAGGGCCAAAGCTCCCAATAAGCCGGCAGTTCTAATGGTTCATTACAATTGGTGGAACAGTTGCTGCGGTAGCATGAAATTTGCTGGGTCATAAGCACCGGGCATTACTTCAATAAAAACACTTTTTGACCAGCAAGCAAACCAATTGTCCAATGAACGTATTGCATCGAAGGTTCCAATGTTGTCTGCATTTCCAGACTGTAAAATATTTCTTCTTTTTTCCAGCAAACTTTTTTACCGCTTCGTATTTTTTAATTATATTTTGAAAATAATGAACATCGTACAAATTTTTTTTAAGTTTTGACAATAATTGAAAATACACCATTTCATATAAACGCTTTATGCGTCATATGACAGTCAGCTATGACAATTGTCAGTATTCTGTTAAAAAAAATATCAGCATTGACAATTCCAAGTGAGAGTGTGTTAGTAAAAATATCAGTCCGTCTTGTAGGGCTACTTCAAACCCTACAAGACAGATGACAATCATTTGATATAACATTTGATTGTCATAGCTGTCAGCTAAACGATCATAGTTGCAATCATTTTACACGGGGAATAAGAAAAAGTTGATGTCAACAACTGTGTCCGTGTGAGTTCCTGTCTCCTTCTAGCACATTAAAAATTTTAATTATGCATATATCTGTACTCTTCATGTTCACGCTATTTTTGAATCAATGATGAGCTCATTAATATCATTATAGTGATACCACAACTGTCATTTGTCATCACCTGTCACAGCTGATATGAAAATGATGTTTACAAATTTTTTTCTGTATCAAAATATTTATTTTTTAAAATCAAATAGAATGGTTTAATATTTAACAGTATTTTTTCATATATTCATGTAATTACATATAAATGAGTACAATACAACTTAAAAACTATTTTTTTACGGCGGAGCACATCCTACTCAAATCCGAAGCAACTTCGAGAAAGCGGCAGAAAGTCTTGCCGAATGTGAACTTGGATTTCATAAAGGTGCTCCGGTTGGAAAAGATACTGTGAAGAGTAGAATGCATAATAGACCAATACCTCAATAGTTATTTATTCAATTATACTTTTCAGTAAATGCTCAAATTATATGTCCGAATATCTTGTATAGTTCATTCATGGCTCTTCTGCCTGATTTGCAAAAACACCTAGAAAATGCAAAACTTAATAAATATCTCTTGTTAATTTTTCTATACTTATCTTTCTAGTTTGCAGCCAAATTTTGTTTACCGTTTTTTTTAAGTTCCCAATTTTTTATTTTAAAAATAATTCTGAGCTTCAAATCCAAATTATGACAAGTTTCGAAAATACATCATTTGTTAAAATCATTTTTAGTCATCGACTAGCATTCGCCGCGTACGGTTGTTTTTTCAATTGCGTTCTCTCTTTGACTTGACCTTCGCAGTTTCTTATAAACAACAAATACCGCTAGCTGAAAATTCTTTTAGCATATTTTGTTTATTTAAGTGCCCACGTGCTTCAAATATAGTGTAATCTTGGTTATCTTTAAACATGCCCCTCGGGGCAACAAGCCGTAGGGGCAATAGGTTTTCTATTTTAGAAAACAGCCCCAAAGCGAAAAAAAAGAATGTCCAAACCCCTTGAAAGCTTTCCTGACCTAACACCTCCCATTAACCTTCCTAATCCCAAATAAGTCGTAGTCTCTACTACTGATGTAAAAAAACCCCTGTCTCAATACTCGTGCTTTGCTGTGCAAAGATCTTTAGAGCTTATAAGCAAGAACATTGAAACGATCACAGAACTTACGGACGGCAGCTTATTGGTGCTAGTCAAAGACAAACAATCCGCTGATAAATTCATCTCCACTAAGCAACTACCAGGAATATGCGACATTAAATGCAAATATCATGAAAATCTCAATTTCGTCAAGGGCACGGTCTTTGCACCCTACCTTACTATCCTTTCTGATGAAGAAATCGTAAAAGAGCTAGCTTCCAAAGGTGTGGTTAATGTTTTCAAGTTTACAAAAATGGAAAATGGCAAGCTTGTACATACTGGAGCAATACTGCTTACTTTCGACCTATACAAGTTACCAGAAAAAAACGACATCTTATGGCACAAAGCGAAAGTAAGGGAATATTACCCAAACCCTATGCGCTGTAAACAGTGCCAAGAGCTAGGCCACACCAAAAAACACTGCGGAAAGCCGGAGCTGTGTCAAACATGCAGCTTCCCTCCCCACCAAGACACATGCTTGCGCATTCAATGCGTAAACTGCAAAGGAAAACATCCTTCTAACTATAACAAATGCCCTAAATTCATTGAGCATAAAGAAATTTTAAAAATTACAAGCCAGCGTAATTGCTCCACGAAAGAAGCAAAAGATGCCTCCCAATCACAAGTTCCTAGAGCTTCAGCTCCATTATCTTTCGCTGGCGTACTCGTCATTTAACTGGGCACGAATTTCCCTGCGTCTCAAGATCTGCACACGACGCTGCAGAAAAAAATCACACAAAGAACTGTCAAAATTGCAATTTTAATTAATTAATACATTTTCCGCACATTATTAACACAGATTACTTCCGATTGTACATATTTTCTATTTTTTCTTTCAAAAGAAACAATTAGTTTTATTTGAAACAAGAAAGCAAAGCCACGGCACACAAAAATCGAAAATGTAAACAAATGCTTCTTTCTCTTTTCTAAGCTACGACGCCTGGCGACCTGCATTGTCATACGCTGAGCAGCATGTAGCTTTCATGCTTTGCCACTTTCGTGCAGCTGCCGATTCGTGTGCAGCTCTTCATGCAAATATATGTGTTCAGCAACAAAGCGTACAAAAATCGAATGTAGCGTCTAATACGCGTCTATGACGATTCGCTCCGTGTGCGGACACGCTTAGTCAGCAATTGATTCAAAACGGCAATTATTACTTATTGCCAAATTCTAACACGGAAATTTCCATCTCAGATCCAGGAGACATCCTGGACGTCAATTTTGTTGATGATCATGGCCTTTAATGTTCTTCAATGGAACATAAAAGGAATATTCAACAACATGAACGAATTACACCTTCCAATAAAAGAGCACTCACCTTCTATTATATCGCTTCAACACTGAACCAAAAACGTACATGTTTTTTACGGACAAAGTTTCATAAAAGTTCACGTAGATCCCCTAGAATCTAAGAAAAATTACATATAATTTAAGAAAAGTTTCTTATTATATATTAAAAAATACGTTAAATTTTATTAATGTCAGAACTTCGTTCTTAAAATATAAGAACTAACATTCATTAATTGTTTTAGCTGAATTTTTTCTTAAATATTAAGAATTTGTTCATAAATTTTAAGAAATTACGTACGTATAAAAGTGTCCATACAATCTAAGAATATTTTTCTTAAAATTTAAGAACTTTTTCACGAAATGTAAGAACTTTTCTTATACTGTTCAATCAAACGATGACAAAGCTAGACGTGCGTGACAACTAAAATTGTAATTTAAAAAACAATAATAAAAATTCGAGAAACATAAGCAAAATATATCAAATAATTGAAAAAAAAAAAAAAAAAATTCAACCGGTGGAAAGGCCTAGCATAAGCAACTTGCAACAAAGGCAGCTCGTAAATCGGCTCCCTCCACCTCCACCAGTGGTGTGAAGAGGCCCCGTCGTTATCGCCCTGGTACCTACAGAAGCTTTGCGAGAAATTAGCCGTTATCAGAAGTCAACTGAATTGCCCATCCGTTCCAGCGTTTAGTTCGTGAAATCGCTTAAGATTTCAAAACTGATTTACTTTTCCAATCTGCTGCTATTGGTGCTTTGCAAGAAGCATCTGAGTTATATTTTGTGGGACTTTCGAAGATACCAAGTTGTGCGTTATTCATGCAAAACGTTTACCTAACACATCCGGGAAGTTTATGTATATTATTTTATCAATAATCATTATATTATTTATTATCCTAAATTCTACTTTTTGTAAATAATAAATAAAAATTATAATAAAATTGCATTTAAGAAAATTTAAATTTTTTGAAGTTTTAGGAATAAGTTCGTAAAATTTAAGAACGGATTCATATGTTCTACGAATGACTTCGTATAATTTATGAATGGATCGACATTTCTATTCTAAGAATGAGTTCGTACATTCTAAGAATGGGTTCATTGATTCGAAGAATTATTGTACAAATTTTGTTTGACATGAATATTTACGAATTTTTGTTCTTAAATTCTATAAAAACGTTCTTTGGAGAGCTTTTAATGAAAAAAATTCTTAAAATATACATACGTACTTTTTCGTAGAAAATATGTACTTTTTTGGTTCAGTGAAGAAACACACCTACCATTCAATAGAACAGCGCCAATATCGAATTCATACACAACATACTTTTACAACTTGCCACAAAATCTGGCTAGCAAGCAAGGGATAGCCGTTATGGTTAGAAATGACATACCCCACAAGGGAATAAACATCCAATCGCAATTAGCGACTATTGCTATCGAGGTTAATATGAATATTAAGTTTACCATCATATCTACTTATATTCCCCCTCAGCAAACGTTTAGCGTAAGGGACCTCTTTGATTTGACATCCGGGGTTAACACAAATCTTCTGTTAGTAGGAGACCTCAACGCATGGAGCCCCTTGTGGGGCTCAGAAACCACCAATCAAAGAGGAAAAATAATCGAAAATTTTTTGTTTTCAAATAACCTGATGGTGCTTAATGATATGGCTCCAACGCATTTCACAACACACCAGACTTTCACACATATTGACGTTAGCCTATGCTCCGCTAGTTTCGCCCCAAAAGTCTCGTGCTCTACTCTCTCCCAACTACATGGAAGCGATCATTTCCCTTTGCTCACCAAAATTTTGTTAACTAGGTCTAACCCGGGCACACCCAAACCAAAATTCATTATAGATAAGGCAAACTGGGAAAAATTTCAACACTCGGCCAATGAAATCATGAACAATTCTTTGGAAAAAATAATACTTTCAGCAGCACACTTAGCGGTACCCCAGACCCACAAGGGAAACGCAAGACCGTAGTTCCATATTGGTCATCAAACCTTCAAGCGTTAAGAGAAAATAAACAAAATCTTTGGCATAGATATAAGAAACGTAGATCCCTGAAAATCTTGTTGAGTACAAGAAAGCGAATGCAATTTTTAAAAGAGAGGTAAATGTAGCTAAGAGAGAGAGTTTAGAAAAGCTAAAGGAGGGAATAACACCTTCCTCGGATCCAAAGAAAGTTTGGGATAATATTAAAATGCTGACGGGCACATATAGCCCTAACACAATTGAAGCTTTAGAAACAGATGACAATTTGCTCCGCGACAGAAATAGCAAACCATTTGGGCACTTTTTGGTCTAACTACTCTAAAGACTCTAATTTCGATGCAGATTTCGTTCAACATAAAAATATGTTTTTAGAAAGCGGTTACCATAAAAATTCTCCGTCAATTCAAGCGAAACAAATTGATTTGCCCATAACAGAGCTCGAGTTCAATCTGACCGTAAAAAACATGTCTGGTAAAACCCCAGGAAGGGATCGCATTTCGTACCCGATGCTAAAAAACCTACCGCCGGAGGTAAAACAAAGATTAATAGGGCTCTACAACAACATTTTAGAACAAGGTTCGTTGCCACACACGTGGAAAAGTTCAACTGTCCTTCCGATTCCAAAGTCAAACCAATGCATATCACGTGCTTCCGATTATAGACCAATTTCCCTAATTCCTTGTTCTAGTAAAGTTATGGAAAAAATCATAGCAAAGCGCATCATGTGGTTCGCCTCGTCAAACGGTCTCATCGATCCCCACAAGGTTGCCTTCAAAGAAGGTCAAGGGACAATAGATGCACTTCTGATATTTGAACACTTTGCCACAACGGCTTTGGCTACAAAAAACCATGTGTCCATCCTAAGCCTTGATTTTGAGAAGGCTTACGATAGGATCGGTGCGCATATCGTTCTTCGGCAGTTAGCCGAATGGAAGATTGAGAATAACATCCCAGTGGGAAAAGGTAATGTACAGCAATGCATAAAGTAATGTATAGCTCCTATAGACTATACATGAAAACATGCATGAATTTTTCTAAAGCGATGTCATAGGAAAAGTAATGTGTCGCTCGCCTACAAACTGAAGCGACATGTTTACATTACTTTTTATATTACTTTTTATAAATGAAAAGATGTATTACCTTTCAGGAATGAAAAGATGCATTACAAGGGATACATTATATCTTGCATTACCTTTCTAGAATGAAAAGATGCATTGCAAGGGACACATTAAATTGTACATAACATTTTATGAATACATATCTGTAATTACTTTCATTGTGGAATAACAAGGCCATTAACGCGACGTGAGGCTCTACAGCGGTAGAAGAGAGAGGGTCCTATTTTTGAATGTTTGAATGGCGAGCTCGTCATGTCGACCAGCCCCTGGATTCCCTAACTGTGAGTTTTGAAATGTACACTTTTTCCCATATATTTTAAATGGTGAAAAAGTGAACATTTCAAAACTCACTGAGTATAGGTCCAGGTGGGCGTACAACCAAGATGAGTGCACACAAAAAAATAACATAAAAAAAAACCTCACAGCAGCAGAGAAAGCGATGGAGATTCGCGAAAAAGAACAGCGGCCACAGCGGTTTATTATTTAATTTAAATATTTATGTTTTCGATTGTTTATATTTTAAGGCTTTGTAGCTTTTTTTTTTTGAAGTTTGAATTTTTTTACAAGGCCTGCTTCTTTTCAAACTACAAATAAAAATTGAGCGACACATTACTCCCTTCCTTGCTTTTGGTATGATCTTTTCTTATAACCAAGGCAAATTCAACAAGGTAGAATTGACAAATGAAATATTTTGTTTTTGTAGGAGTTTTTCCTTCAAAAAATGTAAACAAGCGTATTAACCCATTGAGCACAGTTTTTGTGTCCCATACACTTGTTTTACTGAAAAATTAGATAGCATTTGCTCAGGCCAAAAAATTATCATTACCGCGAAATATGCCAGCCCAAACAGTAACAGAGTAACTTTGGCCACTTTGGAATCTAGTACCTCTTTTCGGACCGTTGCGTTATAAAAATGGCGAGTATTGAATATTTGTTGAATTCCGCCGATGTCACCACAAGGTTGTCGCCAGAGTGTCGCAGAAACTGGTGGATTGGTTTCCATTAGAGTTTTTTATACTGAGGTGATGTGTCCACGAAATGAAGTAATCTATTTATTAAAAACTTGTTTGGAACCGGTTCTGAATTTTTATTAAAATAACGGTTACGATTTAGTTTTCGGTTTCGAGAAAATTAATCGGCTTCGGTGTTGCTGCTGTGAGAGGGACGTGATGGGCCAAACAGAGTTGTACGGTATTGAGTCTATGCTCTCACAGCTGCAAAACAACCTTATGGTACTATAAACATTGCCGATTTCATCAACCCTGTCACCGTGGTCTAAACGGATTTTAGTCGCCTCTTGCGACAGGCATTCCACCACGGGCATATTCTAAACCCCTAATCCACAGGGATAATGAATCAATTTTAATCGCTTACAGTTTCGTTTTCAGTCTAGAATCGAGTTGAAAAAAGATTAGACCATTCATATTAGCTAAACTGTGCTAGAGTCTAATCTGAACTCTAAACTCTATTTAAACGTGGAAGGAACTAAGCCAAGCGGTATTGTATTTACATATATGAAACAATTTGCTATTTCTTCACACTATTGAAAAAATTAAAAAATCTTAAATGAAACGGGTTAATACTTTTTTTCATTTGACGGGAAAACTCCTACAGAAAAGAGAGAACTGTCAAGTTCACTATTACTTTGTTTAATATACTTTGCTTATAACAAAATTCGTACATCTTTTCATGCACGAAAAAACAAATTTTTTTTTAAACTACAAATCAAAAATTGAGCGACACATTACTCCCTTCCTTGCTTTTGGTGTGATCTTTTCTTATAACAAAATTCATACATCTTTTCATGCATGGAAAAAGGTAATGCATTGCCTACTTTCCCACTGGGTATATATAACTACGTCCCAGTGGGAAAAGGTAATGTACAGCAATGCATAAAGTAATGTATAGCTCCTATAGACTATACATGAAAACATGCATGAATTTTTCTACAGCGATGTCATAGGAAAAGTAATGTGTCGCTCGCCTACAAAACTAAAGATACATGTTTACATTACTTTTTATATTACTTTTTATAAATGAAAAGGTGCATTACCTTTCAAGAATGAAAATATGCACTACAAGGGACATATTCAATTTTGCATAACATTTTATAAATTTCCTTGTGGAGTAACAAGGACATTAAGACCCAGTGTGGCTCTACAGCGGGGGAAGAGTTAAGGTCATATTTTAAATGTTTGAATGACGAGCTCGTCATGGGCTACGACCAAGATGAGTGCACCAAAAAAATATAATAAAAAAACCAAAACCACAAAGGCACCGGCATCAGGAGCAAACAGTCCAGTCGACTCTCGACTTCTGAAAAGCCTCACAGCAGCAGAAAAAGCGATGAAGATGTGCGTAAAGAGCAGCAGTTTCAAAATGAATTTAAATTGTATTTTGTTTATGTTTGAAAGTTGTCTATTTTTTTTTTTTTTGAAGTTTTCAAACTACAAATAAAAATAGAGCTACACATTACTCCCTTCCTTGCTTTTGGTGTGATCTTTTCTTATAACAAAATTCTTACATCTTTTCATGCACGAAAAACAATTTTTTTTAAAACTACAAATCAAAAGTTGAGCGACACATTACTCCCTTCCTTGCTTTTGGTGTGATCTTTTCTTATAACAAAATTCATACATCTTTTCATGCATGGAAAAAGGTAATGCATTACCTACTTTCCCACTGGGTATTTAATGGCATACCTCAGGGTTCACCCCTGTCGGTAGTACTATTCATAGTAGCTTTCGACGAAATTAATAAAATTCTTTCTCAAAACAAAAGAGTCCATAGGATTATGTACGCAGACGATTTGCTATTGTTTTCCAAATGTAAGGATTTATCGATGGTCCAAAGCGATTTTTCTCAAATAATTTCAAAAATAACCAGTTGGTCCAAAATTTCGGGAGCTAAGCTATCCTACAACAAATGCAAAACTTTCCACATTTGTAATAAAAGGTTATGCCCATCAATAAATCTAAATTATAATAATGTTGACTTTGTGAATAGCAGTAGTCTTAAATTTCTGGGTATTGTATTTGACAAAAAGCTTACATATAAACTCCATGTAGAACACTTAAGAACATGCTTAGATAAACAATTAAATGTAATAAAGTATTTATCATTCACCAAACAACTTTAATACGCATAACGAAAGCGCTAATTTTGTCAAACATCGACTACGGATTAACGATATACGGGCACTGTGCGCGCAGCATCTTGAAGCGCCTATCGCCACCATTCCACACAGCTGCCAGAAGAAGCTTGCGAGCATTTCCGACATCTCCAACACGGTGTATACTGACAGAAGCAGGGCTTCCGACCTTGGAAGAAGGAACTATACAAAACAGCTTGAAACTGACCCACAAGCTCTTATACTGCAAAAACGCGATCTTGTTTGAGTCCGTTAACGCAGTGGCGAAAAGTAGCAAAGTATTACGGCTGACTTCAGCCATTACAAGATGCATCAATACAGCGAAGGAAGCAGGTATTCCCATTTCGCCAGCGAAATTGAACCATAACTCTCCTTCACCCTGGACTAATATGCAATCGTCTGTTATCACAGATATGAGCAGAAGCAATAAGAGCACCATACCGGCAGCAGCTTATAGACAAATATTTAAAGATTTTGCAACAAAATACGAACAGCAAGACTGGAAATTCTTATATACCGATGGTACAAGAATTCATTCCACAACAGCTTTCGCGGTGGTAGATTCTAATCACAATACAATCACCGTCGGTCATCTACTACCATTCTGTTCTGTATACACTGTGACGGACTTTCCTTTTAAAGCTGAGGTAGACCCAGTCCGTCCAGGGTTCTGAAAATAAAATTCCCTAAGAAGGTTCCTCTCAAATGATAAGACCCTGATTAAAGTTTAGAATTCAAATTTAGTTTATTGTTGGGATCCTTGTCCTCTTTTCTCAAAATGTTTCTACAATCTTAGATTTAGTTCACTAACTAACTACAATACAGGCGGCAGAGGTGAAAACCCCTACCACCGCTTACTATAACAATAAAGACGGCTGAGGTGAAAACCCCTGCTTGGCCTTCGGTCAGCGGAGGTGAAAACCACCACTGAATATATCTTAAAACTCCTAGTCTAGAATAAAGGCGGCTGAGGTGAAAACCGCTGCTTGGCCCAACAGTCAGCGGAGGTGAAAACCACCATTGAATATAAATCTCAGTAATCGTGAGGTGAGAACCCCAGGTTTACATTCGCCGAGGTGAGAACCCCGACTACTATGCCTAGCTTGCCGCGAACGACTCTCTTTTTTCTATTGAAATCATCGCCCTTTTATACTATTTTTGCGCGCAGGCAGATTTCCACATTCCAATAAAAATGCTTAAAACTAATACCCTTAACTTAACGGCACATCTTCCAACTTAATTCCTACGTCCTTAAGTATATATGCGACATTTACATATTTACAATCTGTATCGTACATTTTAACAGTTTTTGCACTGCTACTACTTCCTCTTGGAATGCCCCCATTGCATTCCATCAGCTGTTCGCTCGCACTGCCTTGCTCAGCTGGGCCTGCTGTTGGCATAAATGTCGACATCGAATTGCTTATTTACTTTGCTGCATTCCCAACGCCTGTTGTTATTGCCATGCTAGCAATGCATTTTTCTTCTCCTCTTTATGCTATGTCCGCTGCATCGGATGATCCAATATGTAGGCATGCGGGTGTATGTAGCCAAGCACTGCTGTTTGGGTTGGTGACCGACCCTTTTGCTAGTTGGAACGCTGGTAACTTCTTTGTGTAAAATTTCGGTTATTGTCAACAAGAATATTTTCTCATGTTGGGCCGCTGATATTCCGTAAAAATCTTCTATTTTACAAACATACTCCAGGGTGTGCCTAATATTGTACAAATTAGATTTCATTAGCAAAATATGTATGAGATTATATAGAGTATATGTTTGTATGTACATATAAGAATGAGTATATTCTTTTGTGCAAAAGCGTGTGTGTGCTTGATGTGTAAAATGGCGTATGTGCAAAAATATAAAAATTCATTATTCTTCATATAAATGGCTATATGAAAGTATAAGTATATGGCGTTTGTGCATAACCGCGTATGCACTTCATTTAAGAAATGGCTTATGTGCAAAATTATCAAATTTCAATATTTTGCATAAATATATATATATATAACCTCTTAGTGTCTTTCCTTGTGTAAAACCACGTAACTCGATGGGGTTTGCAAAACGGCTTATGTGTAAAAGTATAAAATTGCAATATTGTTCATCAAACAGCTCCTACTTCATTTGAGCTTATGAAGCGTATGTATAAATGTTGTGAGGGCTCCGAAGCCTCCGGATTGGGGTCCTCACACTCCCCCGTCACCTACCGCAATAAGACTTATTATTAGTTGAAATAAGGCTTATTGTAACCGTATTCTTCCATGTTGGCGCTGGGCCCTTCGTATTTAAGGCTGAAAATTCCAGTATTGTTAAATAAATTGGTTATGGGCACAGTATTCTACGTGCAAAATATTAAAAGTGGTTGTACGTCATTATTTACTTTAAATTCGAGAAAAATGTTATTTTGTTGGGCTATGTGCATAAGTTACCGTTTGTGATCGTTATTGTATGGATCACATTATACTTGGGACCTTGCTGAAAACTCTATTGCCCTGTGTCTGAGGGGCTGCTTTGTTGTGCTTATCATTGGTGTGTTACGTGTTTTTGGGTTTTTTGTGCGCGTCCTAAATTGGAAGGACACGAAATAATCACTTATTTCGCGGTTTTGTTGGTTGGCCATGTTATTGGCGTAGTCCGCTGCCATTTGCATCCCGATTTCTATTGTCGATGCTTCACCCTGTATCTCTTCGACGATCAATTGTTCGTTTTCCGGTGGGAATTCTACCTGTGGACTATTTGTTGGTAACTCCTTTATCGATGATGAGCCACATCTCACTACTTTGTTTTAGTCTCTTTGCTGTCGCACTCTTAGCATTTGCATTGCTACTTTGGATGTCGATTGTTGCTCTGACTCGTGTGGCGCCTCTGGTTTCTGAGGATCTTTGATATTCGTGGTTTCTTTAAACCTTACTCTTCGCTGAGTTGTGCTTTGCCTGTTTGTGCTACTCGATTGCTGCCTGCGTGTCTCACTCTGGGGTGGACTCTGCTCCTGCGCGTCCTCTCTTTGTTCCTCGGCCTCGTGATAGGACTTCAGCTCGCTTAAGCGTGCTGTCCTTCTCTTTCCCTTGTGTACCTTGTCCAGCTCTACGATTACCGGTGACACAAAATTCATCACTCGGTGTGGGCCACTGTATTTGGGTGCTAGTTTCGCCGCAAAATTGTCTACTGCTTTGGACAACTGATGCTCTTTCACCAATACCAAATCGCCTATAGCCGGTTGCCATTGTCTCCTGCGCAACTTATAATGTCTTGCCTGCTCCGTCGATGCCCTTTGCTGCCTACGCCGTACCATGTCATATACCTCCTTCATCTTTGCTGCTTTTTCGCTCAAGATGACCTTTCCCTCGCCCGTGCCAAACGTCTGCTCGTCGTAGAGGGAGCCCGGAATTCTCGGCTCTCTACCTTGTACTACATACGCAGGACTGTATCCTGTCGATTCACACACACTCGTGTTTAGTGCCAACGAAATCTCTGGTATGAACTCATCCCAATTCCTGTGATCCTTGCCGGTAAACTGTGATATCATTCTCTTAACATTTCGGTTTGCCCTCTCTGTCGGGTTTTCCTGTGGGGTATATGGTGCTGTCAGCTGGTGTTTTATACCAAGCTCTTGTAAAAATCGTTTAAAACTTCTGCTAATAAATTGTGCTCCGTTGTCGGTTATTAACACCTTTGGTGCTCCAAACCTCGCTAAAATACGTTCTCTTAAGCCTTTGATCAAATTGTCTGTTGTTGCTTTTCGCAAAGCTACAACTTCTACTCACTTTGAAAATCTATCTACAAAAGCTAAAGCGATCGTGTTGCCATGTTTCGAGCGCGGTAGTGGTCCTACAAAATCTGCACATACTGTTGCCCTTGGTTCCTCTGGGATACGTGTCAGCATTTTACCAGCCGTTTGTTGTTGGCTTGGCTTATAAATTTGGCATTCGTGGCACTGCTGGACGTACTTTCTGACGTCTCTGAACATGCCTGGCCAATAATAACGTATCATTGCTCGTGCAATTGTCTTGCGGATTCCCATATGTCCGGTGCTTGGTGTGTCGTGGATTTCGCTTAATACTCTTTTCCTCTGTGGTGTTGGTACGCATAATTTCCAGGGAACGTGATCTTCGCCATCTACTTGGCCAGCTATTCTTCGGTATAATTTCCTCTCTTGAATTACATAATCTGGGAACTTTTCGTGTGTCTTCGTTATTCCTGCTACCTTTGCGGAATACCAATTACAGTTAATGTCTTCTGGTTGCGCGGTCATGCTGCCCAATTGCTCTTCTAGCGGTTGGCGCGATAGCGCGTCTGCCACGACATTTAACTTCCCTTTTCTGTATTGTACATCAAACGAATATTGCTGTAACTCTAATGCCCATCTAGCAATTCGTCCTGATGGACTCTCGATTGCATTCAGCCATTTCAACGTTAAGTGGTTTGTGATCACGGTGAAACTGTACCCTTCTAGATATGGCCTCATTTTCCTTATTGCCCAAACTTTTGCCAAACACTCTTTCTCTGTTGGTCAGTAGTTCATTTCTGCCTTATTCAATCTTCGGCTCGCATAAGCTATCACCCGCTCTTCTTGGTCTAATCCTTGCGTTAGAACAGCGCCTAGGCCAAAATCACTTGCATCTGTCTGCAGTCTAAATCTCTTAGTAAAATCTGGGCAGGCTAAAACGGCTGCTTGTATAAGTGCATTCTTGAAAGCTTCAAACGCTACCTGTTGCTCTTCGGCCCATGGCTGTCAATGGGTTTGCCACTTTGGGAAAATCTGGGACGAACCTCTATACCAGGACACTATCCCTAGGAAACGCCGTAATCCTCTTATATTGTTGGGGGATGTGAGCTCTTTTATAGCCGCTACTTTGTCTGGGTCTGTGTGGATGCCCTCTTCGCTAACTACGTGGCCTAAGTACTTCAGACTTTTCTTAAAAAATTCGCACTTTTCGGGGTTAATCTTAAGGTTGGCTTGCCCTGAGGCGCCGAAAAACTTCCGTGAGGTGTCTTATGTGGTCTTCTAATGTTTCACTTGTAACAATAATGTCATCCAGGTAGGCAAACGCATGTGGCTCTAACTCTGGACACGAGCTCTTTGGAAAGTAGCTGGGGCAGAGTGTAGCCCAAATGGCATCACTTTCCACTGATATAGCCCTCGCCCAGGTATCGTAAATGCGGTATACTGTTTTCTATCTTCCTCCATGGGGATCTGCCAATAGCCGTTCTTTAAATAAAGGCTACTGATAAACCGCGCACTTCTAAGTCTATCTAAAATATGTTGGATACGGGGTAATGGGTAAGCGTCTGGGACTGATCGGGCGTTAAGCTGCCATTTACCATTCTTCTTCTTCGCTAGGACTATAGGGGCACTGTGGGGGCTGCGTGATGGCTCAATACAGCCCTTCTCTATAAGCTCATCGATCTCTTTATTTATAATCTCCTGCATTTTATGGTTTTTGGGGAAGTATCGTTGTTTAATGGGCCGGTCATCCCTCATGACAATTTTATGTGTGGCAATGTTAGATACCCCCGACATATTTTCAAAAATCTTAAGTTCTTTGTTAAGGAATGTACTCACCGCGACATCAGTGGTATTATGTGCTTCGGCGCGGGTCCTCGTGTTATCTTTAATATCTACGTCCAACTCCATGATGCTTGTGCACCTCGCCATCTTCCGCTCCCGGTTTCCTGCTTGTATTACCATTGCGCTTTCGCCGCATCTCAATTCCACGTTCGCCTTCGCCATATAGTCAGTCCCATTTACCACTTGGTCCACCAGCCCTGGTAGCACTAGTAATTCGCTCTGGTGTACTTGGTCGCCCAACGCTATTTCTGTTTCAATTGTTTCCACTACGTCCTTCGCGCTTCCATCGCCCATTACCACTCTTGTATTTATTTCTTTAGATCTACGTGCATCCAACCTCATTGCCATGGACTCGCTTACAAAACTCCGTGTCGCTCCCGTATCAATTGCTGCTGTGGCCTCTCTGCCATCTACCTTTACTGTCGCCAGGATTCGCCCTTGTTGTTGTTTGAATATGCTTGTTTTTGTTGTTGGATGCGAGGCTAAATTGTGTGAGACCCCACTCCTCGCGGCTAATGGGGCCTCCTGTCGTTTTCCTGTTGCCTACGACAGCAATCTCGAGTTAGTACACCCCTTTTGCCACACGTCCAGCAGAACTCGCGTCGTCGAGAGTTACGGCACCCATAGGCGAAGTGTCCGTACTCCCCGCAACGCCTACATGCTGTTCGTGGGTCAATGTGTCCTTGTTGCGCACTACTTGTTGTATTTGTCATTGATTGTACATTTGCGCTCACCTGTGGTACGTTGTCGTTTTCCTGCATATAGTGGAAACGCTCCTCCTGCCGCCTGGGTACAAACGGTCTCGCTGCTGGCCTAAGTGGTTCCCTCTCTGGTGTAATATTTTCATAATCTTCCCCTAGGCTCACCAGGTCTTCCAGAGTGTTGAATTCGTTCCTCTTTACATACAGTTGGTACTCTCTCCTCCGGTTTAGTTTTTGCTCGCTCGTGTAATCGGAGTGCCTCATGACCCCCTGAAGCGTCAACACGTAATCTTTAAATTTTTCACCTGGCCTTTGCACCCTCTGCCGGATTTCATCGTCTAGACGCTCAAAATACCTTGAACTCAGGAAAAATTTCAAGAAGTCCTTTTTAAATGCGTCCCATTGCTGCCAGTGACGGTTGTTGTTTCGAAACCATACCAGTGCCTTATCCTTCAGTAGTTCTGGTAGCGCACGTGGTATGGCGTTACGGCTGATTTCGTAGCTGTCTGCCAGCTCTTCGACCCGCTCAATGAAGCCAAGTGGGTCCTTCTCACCATCGTATTTTAAATCCCACTTGCGTACTCGATCCATCACATTTCCACAAGATTTCGTCTGGGGATATAAGTGCGGTGCAGCTTGTATGCCCGTGTCGTGTCGTGCAATATGCACATTATTATTTACTCCTGCTAATGCATTACTCATGCTCGCTCCGTCGGGATATGTAAATCCTTGCTCCTCGCCATTCTTGGGTGTCGGAGGGTTAATTCTGATGGTTGGCCCGCCATCTTTGGGTGTAGTTGGCCGGGCATGACGTTGCTCTAGCGTAGCAAAGCGCTTCTCCAAATCCTCATTATCACTATGCGCTTGGATATACGTTGATAAAAGCCTGCGCATTTCCTCCACCGTACCAGAATATTCCACTCCGAATTCCGCACAGTATGCCACCAGATCCTCGCGCTGGAGGTAGTATACCCAGGATACCTTAACCATTTTGATGCGGATCCTCTGTATATCGTCTCCTTGATTTTAATTTTTACCCAGCAGATTTTAAATCCTCGTATGTTCCTGTTGTACTTTCCTTAGTATGCCTCCGATGATCCTTGTATGTATGTCTCCGTGTGTTTTAGCTATTTACCATGACCTTGTTTGCCTCTGTGTATTTTGACTCAAAATCCATTAATTTGCTTTCTCTGTGTTGTTTGTGACGGACTTTCCTTTTAAAGCTGAGGTAGACCCAGTCCGTCCAGGGTTCTGAAAATAAAATTCCCTAACAAGGTTCCTCTCAAATGATAAGACCCTGATTAAAGTTTAGAATTCAAATTTAGTTTATTGTTGGGATCCTTGTCCTCTTTTCTCAAAATGTTTCTACAATCTTAGATTTAGTTCACTAACTACAACTCGACCCGACGTTCGACGGAGGTGAAAACCACCGCTTACTATAACAATAAAGACGGCTGAGGTGAAAACCCCTGCTTGGCCTTCGGTCAGCGGAGGTGAAAACCACCACTGAATATATCTTAAAACTCCTAGTCTAGAATAAAGGCGGCTGAGGTGAAAACCCCTGCTTGGCCCAACAGTCAGCGGAGGTGAAAACCACCACTGAATATAAATCTCAGTAATCGTGAGGTGAGAACCCCAGGTTTACATTCGCCGAGGTGAGAACCCCGACTACTATGCCTAGCTTGCCGCGAACGACTCTCTTTTTTCTATTGAAATCATCGCCCTTTTATACTATTTTTGCGCGCAGGCAGATTTCCACATTCCAATAAAAATGCTTAAAACTAATACCCTTAACTTAACGGCACATCTTCCAACTTAATTCCTACGTCCTTAAGTATATATGCGACATTTACATATTTACAATCTGTATCGTACATTTTAACAGTTTTTGCACTGCTACTACTTCCTCTTGGAATGCCCCCATTGCATTCCATCAGCTGTTCGCTCGCACTGCCTTGCTCAGCTGGGCCTGCTGTTGGCATAAATGTCGACATCGAATTGCTTATTTACTTTGCTGCATTCCCAACGCCTGTTGTTATTGCCATGCTAGCAATGCATTTTTCTTCTCCTCTTTATGCTATGTCCGCTGCATCGGATGATCCAATATGTAGGCATGCGGGTGTATGTAGCCAAGCACTGCTGTTTGGGTTGGTGACCGACCCTTTTGCTAGTTGGAATGCTGGTAACTTGTTTGTGTAAAATTTCGGTTATTGTCAACAAGAATATTTTCTCATGTTGGGCCGCTGATATTCCGTAAAAATCTTCTATTTTACAAACATACTCCAGGGTGTGCCTAATATTGTACAAATTAGATTTCAATAGCAAAATATGTATGAGATTATATAGAGTATATGTTTGTATGTACATATAAGAATGAGTATATGCTTTTGTGCAAAAGCGTGTATGTGCTTGATGTGTAAAATGGCGTATGTGCAAAAATATAAAAACTCATTATTCTTCATATAAATGGCTATATGAAAGTATAAGTATATGGCGTTTGTGCATAACCGCGTATGTACTTCATTTAAGAAATGGCTTATGTGCAAAATTATCAAATTTCAATATTTTGCATAAATATATATATATATATCCTCTTAGTGTCTTTCCTTGTGTAAAACCACGTAACTCGATGGGGTTTGCAAAACGGCTTATGTGTAAAAGTATAAAATTTCAATATTGTTCATCAAACAGCTCCTACTTCATTTGAGCTTATGCATAAATGCGTATGAAGCGTATGTATAAATGTTGTGAGGGCTCCGAAGCCTCCGGATTGGGGTCCTCACACTCCCCTCTCACCTACCGCAATAAGACTTATTATTAGTTGAAATAAGGCTTATTGTAACCGTAGTCTTCCATGTTGGCGCTGGGCCCTTCGTATTTAAGGCTGAAAATTCCAGTATTGTTAAACAAATTGGTTATGGGCACAGTATTCTACGTGCAAAATATAAAAAGTGGTTGTACTTCATTATTTACTTTAAATTCGAGAAAAATGTTATTTTGTTGGGCTATGTGCATAAGTTACCGTTTGTGATCGTTATTGTATGGATCACATTATACTTGGGACCTTGCTGAAAACTCTATTGCCCTGTGTCTGAGGGGCTGCTTTGCTGTGCTTATCATTGGTGTGTTACGTATTTTTGGGTTTTTTGGGCGCGTCCTAAATTGGAAGGACACGAAATAATCACTTATTTCGCGGTTTTGTTGGTTGGCCATGTTATTGGATTACTCCGCTGCCATTTGCATCCCGATTTCTATTGTCGATGCTTCACCCTGTATCTCTTCGACGATCAATTGTTCGTTTTCCGGTGGGAATTCTACCTGTGGACTATTTGTTGGTAACTCCTTTATCGATGATGAGCCACATCTCACTTCTTTGTTATAGTCTGTTTGCTGTCGCACTCTTAGCATTTGCATTGCTACTTTGGATGTCGATGGTTGCTCTGACTCGTGTGGCGCCTCTGGTTTCTGAGGATCTTTGATATTCGTGGTTTCTTTAAACCTTACTCTTCGCTGAGTTGTGCTTTGCCTGTTTTTGCTACTCAATTGCTGCCTGCGTGTCTCTCTCTGGTCTGGACTCTGCTCCTGCGCGTCCTCTCTTTGTTCCTCGGCCTCGTGATGGGACTTCAGTTCGCTTAAGCGTGCTGTCCTTCTCTTTCCCTTGTGTACCTTGACCAGCTCTACGATTACCGGTGACAAAATTCATCACTCGGTGTGGGCCACTGTATTTGGGTGCTAGTTTCGCCGCAAAATTGTCTACTGCTTTGGACAACTGATGCTCTTTCACCAATACCAAGTCGCCTATAGCCGGTTGCCATTGTCTCCTGCGCAACTTATAATGTCTTGCCTGCTCCGTCGATGCCCTCTGCTGCCTACGCCGTACCATGTCATATACCTCCTTCATCTTTGCTGCTTTTTCGCTCAAGATGACCTTTCCCTCGCCCGTGCCAAACGTCTGCTCGTGGTAGAGGGAGCCCGGAATTCTCGGCTCTCTACCTTGTACTACATACGCAGGACTGTATCCTGTCGATTCACACACACTCGTGTTTAGTGCCAACGAAATCTCTGGTATGAACTCATCCCAATTCCTCTGATCCTTGCCGGTAAACTGTGATATCATTCTCTTAACATTTCGGTTTGCCCTCTCTGTCGGGTTTTCCTGTAGGGTATATGGTGCTGTCAGCTGGTATTTTATACAAAGCTCTTGTAAAAATCGTTTAAAACTTCTGCTAATAAATTGTGCTCCGTTGTCGGTTATTAACACCTTTGGTGCTCCAAACCTCGCTAAAATACGTTCTCTTAAGCCTTTGATCAAATTGTCTGTTGTTGCTTTTCGCAAAGCTACAACTTCTACCCACTTTGAAAATCTATCTACAAAAGCTAAAGCGATCGTGTTGCCATGTTTCGAGCGCGGTAGTGGTCCTACAAAATCTGCACATACTGTTGCCCTTGGTTCCTCTGGGATACGTGTCAGCATTTTACCAGCCGTTTGTTGTTGGCTTGGCTTATAAATTTGGCATTCGTGGCACTGCTGGACGTACTTTCTGACGTCTCTGAACATGCCTGGCCAATAATAACGTATCATTGCTCGTGCAATTGTCTTGCGGATTCCCATATGTCCGGTGCTTGGTGTGTCGTGGATTTCGCTTAGTACTCTTTCCCTCTGTGGTGGTGGTACGCATAATTTCCAGGGAACGTGATCTTCGCCATCTACTTGGCCATCTATTCTTCGGTATAATTTCCCCTCTTGAATTACATAATCTGGGAACTTTTCGGGTGTCTTCGTTATTCCTGCTACCTTTGCGGAATACCAATTACAGTTAATGTCTTCTGGTTGCGCGGTCATGCTGCCCAATTGCTCTTCTAGCGGTTGGCGCGATAGCGCGTCTGCCACGACATTTAACTTCCCTTTTCTGTATTGTACACCAAACGAATATTGCTGTAACTCTAATGCCCATCTAGCAATTCGTCCTGATGGACTCTCGATTGCATTCAGCCATTTCAACGCTAAGTGGTCTGTGATTACGGTGAAACTGTACCCTTCTAGATATGGCCTCATTTTCCTTATTGCCCAAACTATTGCCAAACACTCTTTCTCTGTTGGTGAGTAGTTCATTTCTGCCTTATTCAATCTTCGGCTCGCATAAGCTATCACCCGCTCTTCTTGGTCTAATCCTTGCGTTAGAACAGCGCCTAGGCCAAAATCACTTGCATCTGTCTGCAGTCTAAATCTCTTAGTAAAATCTGGGCAGGCTAAAACGGCTGCTTGTATAAGTGCATTCTTCAAAGCTTCAAACGCTTCCTGTTGCTCTTCGGCCCATTTCCATTTGCAGCCCTTCTTAAGCATGGCTGTCAATGGGTTTGCCACTTTGGGAAAATCTGGGACGAACCTTCTATACACTAGGACACTATTCCTAGGAAACGCCGTAATCCTCTTATCCCAGGTATCGTAAATGCGGTATACTGTTTGCCATCTTCCTCCATGGGGATCTGCCAATAGCCGTTCTTTAAATAAAGGCTACTGATAAACCGCGCACTTCTAAGTCTATCTAAAATATGTTGGATACGGGGTAATGGGTACGCGTCTGGGACTGATCGGGCGTTAAGCTGCCTGTAATCGACGCAAAGTCGCCATTTACCATTCTTCTTCTTCACTAGGACTATAGGGGCACTGTGGGGGCTGCGTGATGGCTCAATACAGCCCTTCTCTATAAGCTCATCGATCTCTTTATTTATAATCTCCTGCATTTTAGGGTTTTTGGGGAAGTATGGGCCGGGTATGGGTAATGGGCCGGTCATCCCTCATGACAATTTTATGTGTGGCAATGTTAGATACCCCCGACATATTTTCAAAAATCTTAAGTTCTTTGTTAAGGAATGTACTCACCGCGACATCAGTGGTGTTATGTGCTTATATACATATATATATTTATGCAAAATATTGAAATTTGATAATTTTGCACATAAGCCATTTCTTAAATGAAGTACATATGCGGTTATGCACAAACGCCATATACTTATACTTCCATATAGCCATTTATACGAAGAATAATGAATTTTTATATCTTTGCACATACGCCATTTAACCTCTTAGTGTCTTTCCTTGTGTAAAACCACGTAACTCGATGGGGTTTGCAAAACGGCTTATGTGTAAAAGTATAAATTTCAATATTGTTCATCAAACAGTTCCTACTTCATTTGAGCTTATGAAGCGTATGTATAAATGTTGTGAGGGCTCCGAAGCCTCCGGATTGGGGTACTCACAACACTGCTGAAGCTAGCGCGGTACTACGTGCAACGCAATTTGCTCTCGGCACCAAAGATAAATACATAGTATGTTCAGATAGCTTTTCGACCATACAGTCCATCACAAATATGTCCAGTACAGATAACCTGACAGCATCAATACGCAAAACACTTTTACAGAGCAACAATCGAATAAAAATCATGTGGGTCCCAAGCCATGTTTTAATCGCTGGGAATGAAGCTGCAGATAAAAGAGTCAAACTAGCAGCCCAAGAACCACTTATAGTTCAAAACTTTATCTCAAAAAAGGATATTTACAAACTGGCTCAAGCACAACTACATAAAGCCAAACTCGAATGTTGGAGGAATTATATGCACCACTACTCAAGTACAAACACCAGCTGCAATAATCCTACATTCCCGGTTATTCGACACACGATTATTACTCATGAGACGGTTCTAAAGGGCTTGGGCGTGTGTCACAGTGCCCCTACTGTAATACAGAAACCAACTCTGTTACTCATCTCCTCGACAGATGTCAACATTTTGCAACAACCAGATCAAATCTTTTTGAAAATACAAACCCGTCAAGTGTATTAAAAAATCAAGACGCTGTATCTATAGAAAAAATTAATGAATTCCTTAGGTTAAGGCTTGGTTTCCTCGAAAGCGGTGACGCTATATAGCGCTCGTTATATAGCGGTGAAATACGTTGTCAAAAATACTGCCATGTAAAAGTAATTGGGTGTAAACTAAGAAGACGGTGAAGTTCACCGTAATGTAATATAGCGGCAAGCATTCAAGCATAGCGGCCGGCATGACGTTGGCAATTTTTCGTCAACGTTTTTTCCCACCGTAATTGTCATAACGGTGAGAAATCTATCAAATATTTCAATTTGATTTACGAAACGCCAGTTTATTTCTTGTTTATGTTTTAAAAAATTCATAAAATCATAAAATAAAACAAAAAAACATCATTCAAAAAACTAAATCAACGGTTTAATATCAACAGAGTCCACCGCTTCAGTTCTTAGAGTTTACATAAAAGCAGTCATGCTGGTGACGTTGATTGAAGCGGTGAGCATGTAGCGGTAGCTAGATAGCGGCACCGCTATTCGAGGAAACCATCGCTTTAGCGGATCTTAAGAAATTAATCTAGAGTTAGTTATCTTTAAGTTTAGTTAATCTAAGAAAAATTGTATCTTAAACTAAAGAGCGAGCCGAAGGTGTTCTTACTAGTGCTCCTTTTCCCAGTAAAGAAGGCATGTTGCGCTTCTTTTCTACTAATAAATAAATAAAATAAAATCTTTTCATCCTCATGTGTCAGACAGCTTTGACAATAAATGACGATTGTCAGAGTTTTCGTCAAAACGTCATCAGCATTGATACTTTATAGTGTGATAGTGTTAGTAAAAATATCAGCCCGTCTTGTAGGGAATTTATTTAAAAAAAACAATTCAGTCACATCCCAGCAAACAATCGGAGTCATAAATGATGCAGAAAGGAGTCCTAAGTAGGAGCGTTTACGCTCTTTATGAGCTCATTTATGAGTCCGAATATGAGCTAAATTTCATATATTGAATGAGCCTGAATAGGAGTCATATATGGCTCCTTTATGAAACTTTTCGGATGCAGTTATGACTCTTACAAAAGTCATATGCTGCACATTTTGGGTTCTTAAATGGCGCCTTTTTGGGATTGGGATGGGGGCACTGGAATTGGGGAAGTATACATGAAACTCGGGCATTAGACATATTTGTGGGGAGAGTCCTGGAAATGTACATATCTCCTGTGACAACAAAACCAAGTAAGTGGCTTTCCCGTGACACATGCAAAACCCAAGTACATAAGACCAATTTTCTTTAAATGTAACGTTAGCAGCGCTCTTCAATAGTTCATAGTGCATGTTTCCCTTTTATTACCGAGTTAGTTTAAAATGCAAGCTTCAGTTTTTCGTACCTCAAATAATGGCTGAGTTATGAGCATTTGAAAAGCACTGCTAACGTTACATTCCCAGACATACGTTGTTGGGAAAATAACTGGGACTTGGTTTTGCATTTGTCACCGGAGAACTACTTACTTGATCTTTTGTGTCACTGGAGATATGTGGTACAATGCGGCAAAGAATCACTTCTCTATTGGTAGGTATACTTATGCCATCCACCAGGAAAAATCTGCAACATACCATGATATAGGTGTCCAGAAACAATTTCAGAATTAAAGCCGAGAAAAATGAATATTTATCAGGAACCGTCCGCATGTGATATATTGTTATTGAATTTTTATTTGTAATAAAAAAAATTTCACAAACAAAATATGAATATTTGTTCAAAAGCTGTTGTGTTAAATGAAAACTCTCGGAGTAAAGTCATATTTTTCCTCAAATTGGAGTCATAAAAGACTCCTATATGATCTTATTTCGGAGGCTCATATTTTTCACATATTTAGGACTCATATCGGACTTCTAAATTATGAGCACTCCGAGAATGATTGAGGGATAAAATGTTTTGAAAACAAATATTCCAAAATCTAAATAGTGAAAATTGTGAAAAGAGCCGTGATATTTTAATACTAAAAAATAATGGATAGACCGTAACATTGACCCAAGTTTACAACAAAGCGATGCCGCTAATGACGGTGAGTATAGCAGACGCTATATAGCGTACGTTCCATAGCGGCACCGCTTTTTGAGGAAACCAAGCCTTTAGGATGCCGACGAGTTCAGCCGAATCACCTGCACCACTTCTGCCGGCGGAAATTGAAGAGTAAGTAGAAATGGAAAAATGTGCAATAATGCAAGCATTGATTGCATGTAAATGATTTGATATTCTTACAGAACGGAACCCGAAATTCTAAGCGATATTGATTTCACACCGAAGGATGATCAGAAACCCAGCCAGCAGAGCAACGTACGTTTTACGGATCGTAAATTTTTTAATCGTTTTTCGTCTCCAAAAACTGTCCGGAAACTATACTTCTGGCCTGGATTTAATGGAGGAATGCGTCGCTTTTACGAAGGGTTTTTGTACTTTTCCAGACATACGTTTCGTTCATACACTTTAGTGGGAAAAAGGATCAGGAAAAGTACATACATTAAATGGAACATGAAAATGGAAAAATATGCAATTTTTGCCAGATTTTTTTTTTTTCATTTTCAGATGCGTCTACGGAAATTTTGCTGGCTTGGAAGATGCGTTTGTTACATTTTGTTTAAAAGCTGAACTTTTATAATAATTTTATTTGTGTTCAAGTTACATTTTATGTTTGCCGTTTTTATAAGAAATAAATGACAAACCCCCTTATTCATAAAAAATAAAATTGGTTTATAAAGCTTTTTAAAATTACATTTTCATACAAATTTTGAATTATAAGAGCTCAATAAAACCTTTCTATTTTTTATGAATAAGGGGGAAAATTTGTATATCATCTAAAAAATTTGAATTTTGTTACATGGTAGAAGTATAGAATGTATATTCACTTCCCTACAAGACGGGCTGAAAATTTTTACTAACACACTCACACTTTAAATTGTCAATGCTGATAAAGTTATGTCAAAAACACTGACAATTGTCATTTATTGTCATAGATGACTGTCACATGAGGATAAAATGACATATTTTGAATTCGAAGCTCAAAATAAAATTGATGCATCATCGCGAATAACGTTCTAAGTTATAAAATCAAAATTTGTCTAATCTAATCTTGGCTTGCGCCATAATGACGCTTAACCGCCTACGCGATTTTGGCCGTTTCGTATCAAAGCTCGCCAGTCATTCCTTTTTAGCGATAACTGACGCCAATTGGAAACCCCAAGCGAGTACAAGTCATCCTCCACCTGTTGTTTCCATCTCAGTCGAGGCCTCCCCCTTCCTCTGCTGCCGAATTCGGGTGTCGATAGTAAAACTTTCTGTGCTGGAGCTTCTTTTTCCAATCGCATAACATGACCCAGCCAGCGGAGCCTTTGGGCTTTAATCCGCTGAACTATGGTCAGGTTTGCGTAAAGCTCGTACAGTTCATCGTTAAATTTCCTTCGATACTCGCCGTTGGCATCACGGGAAGGACCATAAATCTTCCGGAGAACTTTTCTCTCAAATACTCCAAGGGCCATCTCATCTTCTCTGGACACTGTTCATGATTCCGAGCCGTACATCAGGACAGGTATGATGAGAGACTTATAGAGCGTGATCTTTGTTTGTCGAGAGAGGAATTTACTTCTCAATTGCTTACTTAGTCCAAAGTAACAGATTGAAAAAATCGCACGAAAGGGAGTCGCCCTGTCTGAAGTCTCGTTTGGTTTCAAATGGCTCAGAGAGGTCTTTCCCGATTCTGACGAAGCTGTTGGTATTGCTCAACGTCATTTGGCAAAGCCGTATAAGCTTTGCAGGGAAGTCAAATTCCGACATGGCGGCATACAGGCAACTCCTTTTTGCGCTGTCAAAAGCGGCTTTGAAATCGACAAAGAGATGGTGTGTGTCGATTATTTTATCATGGGTCTTCTCCAGGATTTGGCGTATCGTGAAAATCTGGTCGATGGTAGACTTACCAGGTCTAAAGCCACACTGATAAGGTCCAATCAGTTTGTCTACGATGGGCTTCAGCCTTTCACACAACACGCTAGAAAGAACCTTATATGCGATATTAAGAAGACTGATTCCGCGGTAGTTGGTGCGGTTAGCGGGATCGCCTTTCTTGTGGATTGGGCAAAGCGGAGGCATGCATTCGTCTGACCATATTCTGCATAAGAGCTGATGCATGCTTTTTACCAGCTCTTCGCCTGCGTGTTTGAACAGCTCGACGGGTAGTCCATCTTTTTCAGGCGCTTTGTTGTTTTTGAGCCGGGATATAGCTATCCTCACTTCATCGTAGTCAGGTGGTGGGACGACTTTTCCATCGTCAGGGATTGGGGTATCGGGTTCGACGTCTCCCTCGCAATTTAGCAGTAAGGAGAAGTGCTCCCTCCATAATTTAAGTACACTTTGTACGTCGGTTACCAGGTCGCCATTATTGTCCTTACAGGAGCTTGCCCCGGTCTTAAAACCTTCCGTCATCCGCCGGATCTTTTCATAGAATTTTCGGGCATCATTCCTGTCAGCCAGCTGCTCAAGCTCCTCACACTCACGCCTTTCGGCCTCACGTTTCTTTTTTCTGAAAAGGCGTCTCCCTTCCTTCTTTGCCTCACGATATTGTTGCCATACACTGCGGGTTGCGCCCGTTCGCAACGTCTCCTTGTAGGCAGCGTCCTTTTTGTCCGAGGCTGTGGTGCATTCCTCATCGTACCAGTTGTTCTTGCGGGCTCGCTGAAACCCTATAGTGGCTTCAGCGGCGGTACGTAATGAGTGAGAGATATGCTTCCATTGCTCGGTTACATCGTTAGGTTGAGGAATGCTGTCCGATAGCAGGTGTGAGAGTCGAGTGGAGAAATTATCAGCTGTCTGTGTCACGCGCAACTTCTCGACGTCAAACTTTCCTTCCGTTACTGTGCGTACTTTCTTCGCTGCACAGAGGCGTGTGCGTATCTTGGTTGCAACAAGATAATGGTCCGAGTCTAGAACGGTGGAGCTGTGTCTGCCGTCGATCATGACATGATCAATCTGGTTTCTTGTTCTTTGATCAGGGGACAGCCAGGTGGCTTGGTGTATTCGCTTATGCTGGAACCTGGTACTACTGATGAACATATTGCGGGAAGCGGCGAAGTCAATCAACCTAGTGCCGTTGGGGGATGTTATATCGTGGAGACTGAATTTTCCAACTGTAGGACCAAAGACTCCTTCCTTGCCCACCTTGGCATTAAATTCGCCGAGCACGATTTTGATATCATGCAGGGGGCAGCGATCATAGGCTTGTTCAAGTTTATCGTAGAAGGAGACCTTCTCTGCGTCGTCCGTCTCCTCAGTCGGCGAATAGGCGCAGATAAATGTTATGTTGAAAAACCTCGCCTCGATGCGGATCGCAGCGAGACGCTCGTCCACAGGAGTGAACGCTAGTACTTCGCGGCGAAGTTTCTTTCCCACCACAAATCCTACACCACGCGCTTTGCCGCGTGTCTGGCCACTGTAGTATACGTCACAAGGACCGATGGTCGTCTTTCCTTGCCCCGTCCATCGCATTTCCTGCAGGGCGGTGATGTCAGCCTTTGCGTTCGTGAGGACATCAACCAGTCGGGCAGCGCACAACCCGTTTCGGGGTTTTTTTTTTTAGAATATTTACACATTTATATAGCGAGCCGCTTGCAGCCGCACGTCATGGTGAACAGACGCTGCACAAAAGACCTCGGTGAGCCCTTAAACCAAGTATGTCAGAGTGGCCCCACCGGGGCTCCCTCTCTTTCTGCCGCGAGCCTAGATAGCTCACGTTGCCCAGAGTGTACGAACGAGGACGCAAGAGTCGGGATTGGGCAAGGTCACACAGCAACCACACCCCAATACACTCCACAAGAGAGCAATACAAAAGGTAATATGCAATAAAACCGGTTTTGAAAAAATTGACACTTAGAACGTTATTCGCGATGATGCTTCAATTGTAATTTAAATAAATATAGTTTAAAAAACTAAAACTCACGCTTTTAGAGTGTATTGAACTAAAACGTTGAAAATAATTTTAAAACCCCTACACAGTAGTATTGTGGAAAAAGCGGGGTCCGCTTTGTTCCATAATCTTCGTTTTTTATTTAATTTATTTTTACCTTTTTAGTGCTATATTCTTTAAAGGCGTGTGT
This sequence comes from Campiglossa producta, assembly GCA_964058755.1. Lineage (NCBI taxonomy): Eukaryota > Metazoa > Arthropoda > Insecta > Diptera > Tephritidae > Campiglossa > Campiglossa producta. The sequence continues at coordinate 52,685,590 of CAXKVI010000002.1, forward strand.
TTTCGCTTTTTAACCTATATTTATATTTTACTTTTTAGTTAAATGCGTTATGAAGTAATAGATAAATATATCGAAGTATACCGCAGTCAAAACGAAACCTCTGGGCCTCCACTTGCGTTTGATACCCATATTGTAGGCAATTTTCAATATTATTGTACAATCTCATTTTGACCGATAACTCAGTTATCGATAAATATGTCGAAATATTCCAAAGTCCAATAGAAACCTGTGGACCTTCCCTTTCGTTTGATACACATATTGAAGGCATATTTCAAGGTTTTTCGGACAGTCTGAAGCCCAAATGACAGACTGAATTGGAGCTACATACAAGCAAGCAAACATACATATGAATGTACATATGTACAAGTAAAGCTAATGAAAGCGTAGTAGAAAAACTAGCATTATGTGGGAAAAGCGTCTTGCGGTCGATATACCAAAATTATGGGACAAAGCGGGCCACGCTTTTTCCACAATACTACTGTGTAGGGGTTTTAAAATTATTTTCAACTTTTTAGTTCACTACACTCTAAAAGCGTGAGTTTTAGTTTTTTAAACTATATTTATTTTTTACTTTTTAGTCAAATGTCCTATGAAATTATCGATAAATTTTTCGAAATATATCGAAGTCCAAATGAAACCTGGGGCCTTGCCCTTTCGTTTGATACCCATACTGTAGGGAAATTTTAAGGTTTTCGGGCAACCACATTTTGACCGATAACTCAGTTATCGATAAATTTATCGAAATATGTCGATGTCCAAAGAGACCTGGGGCCTTCACCTTTCGTTTGATACCCATATTGTAGGGAAATTTTAAGGTTTTCGGGCAACCACATTTTGACCGATAACTCAGTTATCGATAAATTTATCGAAATATGTCAATGTCCAAAAGAGACCTGGGGCCTTCAGCTTTCGTTTGATACCCATATTGTAGGGAATTTTTAGGTTTTTGGGCAATCATATTTTGACCGATAACTCAGTTATCGATAAATTTATCGAAATATGTCGATGTCCAAAAGAGACCTGGGGCCTTCACCTTTCGTTTGATACCCATATTGTAGCGAAATTTTAAGGTTTTCGGGCAACCACATTTTGACCGATAACTCAGTTATAGATAAATTTATCGAAATATATCGAAGTCCAAATGAAACCTGGGGCCTTCACCTTTCGTTTGATACCCATATAGTAGGGAAGTTTTTAGGTTTTTGGGCAACCACATTTTGACCGATAACTCAGTTATAGATAAATTTATCGAAATATATCGAAGTCCAAATGAAACCTGGGGCCTTCACCTTTCGTTTGATACCCATATTGTAGCGAAATTTTAAGGTTTTCGGGCAACCACATTTTGACCGATAACTCAGTTATAGATAAATTTATCGAAATATATCGAAGTCCAAATGAAACCTGGGGCCTTCACCTTTCGTTTGATACCCATATAGTAGGGAAGTTTTTAGGTTTTTGGGCAACCACATTTTGACCGATAACTCAGTTATAGATAAATTTATCGAAATATATCGAAGTCCAAATGAAACCTGGGGCCTTCACCTTTCGTTTGATACCCATATAGTAGGGAAGTTTTTAGGTTTTTGGGCAATCATATTTTGACCGATAACTCAGTTATAGATAAATTTATCGAAATATATCGAAGTCCAAATGAAACCTGGGGCCTTCACCTTTCGTTTGATACCCATATAGTAGGGAAGTTTTTAGGTTTTTGGGCAATCATATTTTGACCGATAACTCAGTTATAGATAAATTTATCGAAATATACCGAAGTCCAAATGAAACCTGGGGCCTTCACCTTTCGTTTGATACCCATATTGTAGCGAAATTTTAAGGTTTTCGGGCAACCACATTTTGACCGATAACTCAGTTATAGATAAATTTATCGAAATATATCGAAGTCCAAATGAAACCTGGGGCCTTCACCTTTCGTTTGATACCCATATTGTAGCGAAATTTTAAGGTTTTCGGGCAACCACATTTTGACCGATAACTCAGTTATAGATAAATTTATCGAAATATATCGAAGTCCAAATGAAACCTGAAGCCTTCCCCTTTCGTTTGATACCCATATTGTAGCGAAATTTTAAGGTTTTCGGGCAACCACATTTTGACCGATAACTCAGTTATAGATAAATTTATCGAAATATATCGAAGTCCAAATGAAACCTGGGGCCTTCACCTTTCGTTTGATACCCATATAGTAGGGAAGTTTTTAGGTTTTTGGGCAACCATATTTTGACCGATAACTCAGTTATCGATAAATTTATCGAAATATATCGAAGTCCAAATGAAACCTGGGGCATTCACCTTTCGTTTTATACCCATATTGTATGGAATTTTTTAGGTTTTTGGGCAATCATATTTGGACCGATAACTCATTTATCGATAAATTTATCGAAATGTGTCGATGTCCAAATGAAACCTGGGGCCTTCACCTTTCGTTTGATACCCATATTGTAGGGAAATTTTAAGGTTTTCGGGCAACCACATTTTGACCGATTATCGATAAATTTATCGAATTATTTCGTTTGATACCCATATTGTAGGGAAATTTTAGGTTTTCGGACAACCACATTTTGACCGATAACTCAGTTATCGATAAATTTATCGAAATATAACGAAGTCCAAATGAAACCTGGGGCCTTCACCTTTCGTTTGATACCCATATTGTAGGGATTTTTTTAGGTTTTTGGGCAATCATATTTCGACCGATAACTCAGTTATCGATAAATTTATCGAAATATATCGAAGTCCAAAAGAGACCTGGGGCCTTCACCTTTCGTTTGATACCCATATTGTAGCGAAATTTTAAGGTTTTCGGGCAACCACATTTTGACCGATAACTCAGTTATAGATAAATTTATCGAAATATATCGAAGTCCAAATGAAACCTGGGGCCTTCACCTTTCGTTTGATACCCATATAGTAGGGAAGTTTTTAGGTTTTTGGGCAATCATATTTTGACCGATAACTCAGTTATCGATAAATTTATCGAAATATATCGAAGTCCAAATGAAACCTGGGATCTTCACCTTTCGTTTGATACCCATATTGTATGGAATTTTTTAGGTTTTTGGGCAATCATATTTTGACCGATAACTCATTTATCGATAAATTTATCGAAATATGTCGATGTCCAAATGAAACCTGGGGCCTTCACCTTTCGTTTGATACCCATATTGTAGGGAAATTTTAAGGTTTTCGGGCAACCACATTTTGACCGATAACTCAGTTATCGATAAATTTATCGAAATATATCGAAGTCCAAATGAAACCTGGGGCTTCACCTTTCGTTTGATACCCATATAGTAGGGAAGTTTTTAGGTTTTTGGGCAATCATATTTTGACCGATAACTCAGTTATCGATAAATTTATCGAAATACATATATCGAAGTCCAAATGAAACCTGGGGCCTTCACCTTTCGTTTGATACCCATATAGTAGGGAAGTTTTTAGGTTTTTGGGCAATCATATTTTGACCGATAACTCAGTTATAGATAAATTTATCGAAATATATCGAAGTCCAAATGAAACCTGGGGCCTTCACCTTTCGTTTGATACCCATATTGTAGGGAATTTTTAGGTTTTTGGGCAATCATATTTTGACCGATAACTCAGTTATCGATAAATTTATCGAAATATGTCGATGTCCAAAAGAGACCTGGGGCCTTCACCTTTCGTTTGATACCCATATTGTAGCGAAATTTTAAGGTTTTCGGGCAACCACATTTTGACCGATAACTCAGTTATAGATAAATTTATCGAAATATATCGAAGTCCAAATGAAACCTGGGGCCTTCACCTTTCGTTTGATACCCATATAGTAGGGAAGTTTTTAGGTTTTTGGGCAATCATATTTTGACCGATAACTCAGTTATAGATAAATTTATCGAAATATATCGAAGTCCAAATGAAACCTGGGGCCTTCACCTTTCGTTTGATACCCATATTGTAGCGAAATTTTAAGGTTTTCGGGCAACCACATTTTGACCGATAACTCAGTTATAGATAAATTTATCGAAATATATCGAAGTCCAAATGAAACCTGGGGCCTTCACCTTTCGTTTGATACCCATATAGTAGGGAAGTTTTTAGGTTTTTGGGCAACCACATTTTGACCGATAACTCAGTTATAGATAAATTTATCGAAATATATCGAAGTCCAAATGAAACCTGGGGCCTTCACCTTTCGTTTGATACCCATATTGTAGCGAAATTTTAAGGTTTTCGGGCAACCACATTTTGACCGATAACTCAGTTATAGATAAATTTATCGAAATATATCGAAGTCCAAATGAAACCTGAAGCCTTCCCCTTTCGTTTGATACCCATATTGTAGCGAAATTTTAAGGTTTTCGGGCAACCACATTTTGACCGATAACTCAGTTATAGATAAATTTATCGAAATATATCGAAGTCCAAATGAAACCTGGGGCCTTCACCTTTCGTTTGATACCCATATAGTAGGGAAGTTTTTAGGTTTTTGGGCAACCATATTTTGACCGATAACTCAGTTATCGATAAATTTATCGAAATATATCGAAGTCCAAATGAAACCTGGGGCATTCACCTTTCGTTTTATACCCATATTGTATGGAATTTTTTAGGTTTTTGGGCAATCATATTTGGACCGATAACTCATTTATCGATAAATTTATCGAAATGTGTCGATGTCCAAATGAAACCTGGGGCCTTCACCTTTCGTTTGATACCCATATTGTAGGGAAATTTTAAGGTTTTCGGGCAACCACATTTTGACCGATTATCGATAAATTTATCGAATTATTTCGTTTGATACCCATATTGTAGGGAAATTTTAGGTTTTCGGACAACCACATTTTGACCGATAACTCAGTTATCGATAAATTTATCGAAATATAACGAAGTCCAAATGAAACCTGGGGCCTTCACCTTTCGTTTGATACCCATATTGTAGGGATTTTTTTAGGTTTTTGGGCAATCATATTTCGACCGATAACTCAGTTATCGATAAATTTATCGAAATATATCGAAGTCCAAATGAAACCTGGGGCATTCACCTTTCGTTTTATACCCATATAGTAGGGAAGTTTTTAGGTTTTTGGGCAATCATATTTTGACCGATAACTCAGTTATAGATAAATTTATCGAAATATATCGAAGTCCAAATGAAACCTGGGGCATTCACCTTTCGTTTTATACCCATATAGTAGGGAAGTTTTTAGGTTTTTGGGCAATCATATTTTGACCGATAACTCAGTTATCGATAAATTTATCGAAATATATCGAAGTCCAAATGAAACCTGGGATCTTCACCTTTCGTTTGATACCCATATTGTATGGAATTTTTTAGGTTTTTGGGCAATCATATTTTGACCGATAACTCATTTATCGATAAATTTATCGAAATATGTCGATGTCCAAATGAAACCTGGGGCCTTCACCTTTCGTTTGATACCCATATTGTAGGGAAATTTTAAGGTTTTCGGGCAACCACATTTTGACCGATAACTCAGTTATCGATAAATTTATCGAAATATATCGAAGTCCAAATGAAACCTGGGGCTTCACCTTTCGTTTGATACCCATATAGTAGGGAAGTTTTTAGGTTTTTGGGCAATCATATTTTGACCGATAACTCAGTTATCGATAAATTTATCGAAATACATATATCGAAGTCCAAATGAAACCTGGGGCCTTCACCTTTCGTTTGATACCCATATTGTATGGCATTTTTTAGGTTTTTGGGCAATCATATTTTGACCGATAACTCATTTATCGATAAATTTATCGAAATATGTCGATGTCCAAATGAAACCTGGGGCCTTCACCTTTCGTTTGATACCCATATTCTGGTTTTCGGGCAACCACATTTTGACCGATAACTCAGTTATCGATAAATTTATCGAAATATGTCGATGTCCAAGTGAAACCTGGGGCCTTCACCTTTCGTTTGATACCCATATTGTAGGGATTTTTTTAGGTTTTCGGGCAACCACATTTTGACCGATAACTCAGTTATCGATCAATTTATCGAAATATGTCGATGTCCAAATGAAACCTGGGGTCTTTCCCTTTCGTTTGATACCCATATTGTGGGGAAATTTTAAGGTTTTCGGGCAACCACATTTTGACCGATAACTCAGTTATCGATAAATTTATCGAATTATGTCGATGTGCAAGTGAAGCCTGGGGCCTTCGCCTTTCCTTTGATACCCATATTGTAGGGAAATTTTAAGGTTTTCGGGCAACCACATTTTTACCGATAATTCAGTTATCGATAAATTTATCGAAATATGTCGATGTCCAAGTGAAAGCTGGGGCCTTCACCTTTCGTTTGATACCCATATTGTAGGGATTTTTTTAGGTTTTCGGGCAACCACATTTTGACCGATAACTCAGTTATCGATAAATTTATCGAAATATATCGAAGTCAAAATGAAACCTGGGGCCTTCACCTTTCGTTTGATACCCATATTGTAGGGAAATTTTAAGTTTTTCGGGCAACCACATTTTGACCGATAACTCAGTTATCGATAAATTTATCGAAATATGTCGATGTCCAAATGAAACCTGGGGCATTCACCTTTCGTTTTATACCCATATTGTATGGAATTTTTTAGGTTTTTGGGCAATCATATTTGGACCGATAACTCATTTATCGATAAATTTATCGAAATATGTCGATGTCCAAATGAAACCTGGGGCCTTCACCTTTCGTTTGATACCCATATTGTAGGGAAATTTTAAGGTTTTCGGGCAACCACATTTTGACCGATTATCGATAAATTTATCGAATTATTTCGTTTGATACCCATATTGTAGGGAAATTTTAGGTTTTCGGGCAACCACATTTTGACCGATAACTCAGTTATCGATAAATTTATCGAAATATAACGAAGTCCAAATGAAACCTGGGGCCTTCACCTTTCCTTTGATACCCATATAGTAGGGAAGTTTTTAGGTTTTTGGGCAATCATATTTTGACCGATAACTCAGTTATCGATAAATTTATCGAAATATATCGAAGTCCAAATGAAACCTGGGATCTTCACCTTTCGTTTGATACCCATATTGTATGGAATTTTTTAGGTTTTTGGGCAATCATATTTTGACCGATAACTCATTTATCGATAAATTTATCGAAATATGTCGATGTCCAAATGAAACCTGGGGCCTTCACCTTTCGTTTGATACCCATATTGTAGGGAAATTTTAAGGTTTTCGGGCAACCACATTTTGACCGATAACTCAGTTATCGATAAATTTATCGAAATATATCGAAGTCCAAATGAAACCTGGGGCTTCACCTTTCGTTTGATACCCATATAGTAGGGAAGTTTTTAGGTTTTTGGGCAATCATATTTTGACCGATAACTCAGTTATCGATAAATTTATCGAAATACATATATCGAAGTCCAAATGAAACCTGGGGCCTTCACCTTTCGTTTGATACCCATATTGTATGGCATTTTTTAGGTTTTTGGGCAATCATATTTTGACCGATAACTCATTTATCGATAAATTTATCGAAATATGTCGATGTCCAAATGAAACCTGGGGCCTTCTCCTTTCGTTTGATACCCATATTCTAGGGAAATTTTAAGGTTTTCGGGCAACCACATTTTGACCGATAACTCAGTTATCGATAAATTTATCGAAATATGTCGATGTCCAAGTGAAACCTGGGGCCTTCACCTTTCGTTTGATACCCATATTGTAGGGATTTTTTTAGGTTTTCGGGCAACCACATTTTGACCGATAACTCAGTTATCGATCAATTTATCGAAATATGTCGATGTCCAAATGAAACCTGGGGTCTTTCCCTTTCGTTTGATACCCATATTGTGGGGAAATTTTAAGGTTTTCGGGCAACCACATTTTGACCGATAACTCAGTTATCGATAAATTTATCGAATTATGTCGATGTGCAAGTGAAGCCTGGGGCCTTCGCCTTTCCTTTGATACCCATATTGTAGGGAAATTTTAAGGTTTTCGGGCAACCACATTTTTACCGATAATTCAGTTATCGATAAATTTATCGAAATATGTCGATGTCCAAGTGAAAGCTGGGGCCTTCACCTTTCGTTTGATACCCATATTGTAGGGATTTTTTTAGGTTTTCGGGCAACCACATTTTGACCGATAACTCAGTTATCGATAAATTTATCGAAATATATCGAAGTCAAAATGAAACCTGGGGCCTTCACCTTTCGTTTGATACCCATATTTTAGGGAAATTTTAAGTTTTTCGGGCAACCACATTTTGACCGATAACTCAGTTATCGATAAATTTATCGAAATATGTCGATGTCCAAATGAAACCTGGGGCATTCACCTTTCGTTTTATACCCATATTGTATGGAATTTTTTAGGTTTTTGGGCAATCATATTTGGACCGATAACTCATTTATCGATAAATTTATCGAAATATGTCGATGTCCAAATGAAACCTGGGGCCTTCACCTTTCGTTTGATACCCATATTGTAGGGAAATTTTAAGGTTTTCGGGCAACCACATTTTGACCGATTATCGATAAATTTATCGAATTATTTCGTTTGATACCCATATTGTAGGGAAATTTTAGGTTTTCGGGCAACCACATTTTGACCGATAACTCAGTTATCGATAAATTTATCGAAATATAACGAAGTCCAAATGAAACCTGGGGCCTTCACCTTTCCTTTGATACCCATATAGTAGGGAAGTTTTTAGGTTTTTGGGCAATCATATTTTGACCGATAACTCAGTTATCGATAAATTTATCGAAATATATCGAAGTCCAAATGAAACCTGGGATCTTCACCTTTCGTTTGATACCCATATTGTATGGAATTTTTTAGGTTTTTGGGCAATCATATTTTGACCGATAACTCATTTATCGATAAATTTATCGAAATATGTCGATGTCCAAATGAAACCTGGGGCCTTCACCTTTCGTTTGATACCCATATTGTAGGGAAATTTTAAGGTTTTCGGGCAACCACATTTTGACCGATAACTCAGTTATCGATAAATTTATCGAAGTCCAAATGAAACCTGGGGCTTCACCTTTCGTTTGATACCCATATAGTAGGGAAGTTTTTAGGTTTTTGGGCAATCATATTTTGACCGATAACTCAGTTATCGATCAATTTATCGAAATACATATATCGAAGTCCAAATGAAACCTGGGGCCTTCACCTTTCGTTTGATACCCATATTGTATGGCATTTTTTAGGTTTTTGGGCAATCATATTTTGACCGATAACTCATTTATCGATACATTTATCGAAATATGTCGATGTCCAAATGAAACCTGGGGCCTTCACCTTTCGTTTGATACCCATATTCTAGGGAAATTTTAAGGTTTTCGGGCAACCACATTTTGACCGATAACTCAGTTATCCATAAATTTATCGAAATATGTCGATGTCCAAGTGAAACCTGGGGCCTTCACCTTTCGTTTGATACCCATATTGTAGGGATTTTTTTAGGTTTTCGGGCAACCACATTTTGACCGATAACTCAGTTATCGATAAATTTATCGAAATATGTCGATGTCCAAATGAAACCTGGGGTCTTTCCCGTTCGTTTGATACCCATATTGTGGGGAAATTTTAAGGTTTTCGGGCAACCACATTTTGACCGATAACTCAGTTATCGATAAATTTATCGAATTATGTCGATGTGCAAGTGAAGCCTGGGGCCTTCGCCTTTCCTTTGATACCCATATTGTAGGGAAATTTTAAGGTTTTCGGGCAACCACATTTTTACCGATAATTCAGTTATCGATAAATTTATCGAAATATGTCGATGTCCAAGTGAAAGCTGGGGCCTTCACCTTTCGTTTGATACCCATATTGTAGGGAAATTTTCATGGTATAAGTACTATAGGTAAAACCGTTCTCTCTTTTGATTTTGTTTTGACGTTTTTAAGCAATATAAAATGTGTCAGTATGTAAGTCAAATAGAAAAAAAAATATTGAAAAAATTTAAAATAAGAAAAATTTGAAAAAAAATTAAAAAATATTTTCCAATTTACACTGCACGTTTAGGTGGACGCTTGGACACTATAAAATGGCAGGAAATGAGATGGTAGATTATCCTGCTAGAGGGACACAAGTGGACCGCTTTTACAGTCCTTATTTTTAACAATTCTAGCAATAGTTCTAATCGCAAATTGAAGAAAAATTAAAAGAAATTATTTTAATTTGTAATTTATTTGATTGAAAAAACCAAACAGACACGTCGTGGCAAAAAATAAATGAGTATGAGAATTGCTTAAAAATGTCATTAGTGTCATTAACGGTTTTACCTGTAGTATTTATACCATGGAAATTTTAAGGTTTTCGGGCAACCACATTTTGACCGATAACTCAGTTATCGATAAATTTATCGAAATATGTCGATGTCCAAAAGAGACCTGGGGCGTTGCCCTTTCGTTTGATACACATATGTATGTATGTATGTATGTATGTTTATTTGAACAATTTCCTGGCACAACAATTTGACAAAATTATTCTTACAGTGCCAGTCATGACTAGTATAATTGATATGAATCAAATGTAAAGTTCGACAAAATAAAATTTAAAGCAAAAATTTAAGTAAAATTAATAGATAAATAAATAAATAAATAACAATATTGCAACTTAATCTAAGAAGAAAAGATATGGAAAAAAGAAGGCGAAGGGAAGATATACAGACAGGGTAGATGGAAATGGAAGATAAAGAAGAGTATTCATAGTAAGATTTGAAAGAGCCTACAAATCATTATAAAAACTTATTAGACAATCTTTAAAATGCTGTGCATTGGTAATCAACCTTAGTCTTGCTGGAAGGGAGTTCCAAAGACGGATCGAAATAACGAAGAACTGACGCTCGGACACTAGCATCCGATATTTTATGTGTGTGAGGGACACTGACCTTGATGACTGTAGAAAACGCCGTTCTGAACAGTCCTCCACCGGATATTGCTGAAGAAGAACGCACCTTACCAAGGGAGACAAGAGTTACCCTGGCACAGCTTAGGTCTGGATATAGTGTAAGGTTAAACTCCTACTTGTCCAGACTTAATGACACAATCTCAAACACATGCCCTGCATGTGGTAGGACCCCCCATGATACTCTACATCTCTTCAATTGTTCATTTGAACCTACTCTTCTAACCCCTCTGTCCCTCTGGACAAACCCTGTTGAAACTGCACGTTTCCTTGGACTCCCCTTAGAAGAGCTTGATGAAGATCTTCGGAATGATCATACACTCTAGACAGGGCAATGCATTGTTAACAACAACAACAACAACTGTAGAAAACGAAGCCGACTATAAAGGTAAAGAGGTTCCTTTGTATATATGATTTTGTGAAGAGTAGTTAGCGTTCTCACTTTTAGAAGATTATCAAAGGAAATGTTTAGCAACCTTTTAGCGTAGGATGAGACATGATCAAACCTTTTTATCCCATATACATATCTAGCAATGTTGTTATAGACAACATTTAATTTATTCTTGCTTACAGAATCACAACTTGAAAAAATTTCACAACTATATAGGAGCGTAGGTATTAAGTACGCTTTCACCAAAAGTAGTCTTACATGCAATGGAGTAAAGTACTGTGTTAACCACAGTGTACGGAGCATACCATACACTTTTCCTACTGTGCGAAAAATGTGATCTTTCCATGTCAAAGTTTTGTTAAATACTATACCTAGGTTTTTTGCTGTATCAACGTATTCAATCACTGAATTTTCAAAGATAACTTTATCAAAGCCATCTGTGTCTAACAACTTTCTATGAATAACCATACATTTAGAGTTTTTAGGGTTGAGACATAAGCCATTCATAGAGGCCCACAAGCCAATTTGTTTCAAATCATAATTTAAATTAGTGATACAAGAACTGATACGATCACAAGACCCATATATTAGGGAATTTTTAAGGTTTTTGGGCAATCATATTTTGACCGATAACTCAGTTATCAATAAGTTTATCGAAATATGTCGATGTCCAAAAGAGACCTGGGGCGTTCCCCTTTCGTTTGATACCCATATTTTAGGGACATTTTACGGTTTTTGGGCCACTGGGGCTTAAACCGAACGAGAGTTACATACATACAAGCAAGCAAGCAAACAAACAAACATACAAGTGAACCTAATAAAAGCGTGGTAAAAAAAGAAGCTGAATAATCAAATTGGCCGCAAAATAAAAAGATGAGTTATTGTTACAAAATTAATAAGAAATATTCTAAAAGTTTGCATTTTCTAACTGCGAAGAGCTGCATACATTGAAATAAGATTAAAGGACCTCAATTTAAAAGATACGCTGCCTTCTTTAGTTGTAGCAGAATTTTGCAAAATAACAATAAAAATATCCCGAAGTTGTTCCGAATTTATCCAATGCCGAAATGATCGTGAAATAATACCTAAAAAGTCCCAAAATAGTCCAGACAGAGTATGTACCAAAATGGTCCCAAAACGTTCGCAGAAAGGCGAACGAAAAACCAAAGGAGTAAGCAGTGCATACTTAGATTTTAAGCTGTAATTTGTTTATTTGTGTGCCGTTTTTGTAATTGGGGCAATGTATTTGATTAAAAAAATATAAAATTTTAAAGCCCAAAACAAATGTGCAGTAAACCCTGCGCAGTGAAAATTTAAACACACTAAATTGTACTAGAGCAGACACATGTATCCCTGCATGGTATGCAGTAGCTGCACGATGTATTCAAATCAAAATTCTACGCACCTCGGCAGTGTTGCGTATCAACAAACCCAACAAGCACGAACAAGCCAAAAACAAAAATGCCAAAAAAACAAATATTTTATTTCGTGATTTCAATTTATTTTGAATTTTTAAATTATAAATATTTGTAAAAAATTTAATCTCAAATTTAAGTTAAGTGTTTGAAACGTAATTTAACTTGTTTTTGTATGTTATAAGTGAGTTTGGTAAATGTTGTGCAAGTGTCACTGCAGGAAACTGCCAGGTAAGTTTCGATGCACATGTGTTTACAAATCATTCAAGCAGTTGTGATATCATTATGACATCAGCAGTTGTGATATCATTATGACATCATCTTGATGTCATCATTGATCCACAAATAGAGTGAGACAGATATATGCTTAACTGAAATTAGTAATGTGTTAGAGGGAGACAAAAACTCACACGGACACAGTTGTTGACATCAACTTTTTCTTATTCCTCGTGTGAAATGATTGAAGCGATGATAGTTTATAGTACATTTATACTGCACCAAATTTGGCGAATTTGAATGAGTCATTTCGAACCTGTTTACACAGGCAAATTTGCATTTGGCTTCATCTTTTCTTGATCTTTTATGATCCCATTTCGGCAAGGTTTCTTTGGATATCCGGATGTCCGATAGTGTGTTGGCCTATCCAAACCGCGGCGTCAATGATTGCTGAAACTTCAGCCTGGAAGACACTGCAGTGATCAGGTAGTCTGAAGGAGAGCTCAGGGTTGAGATCTTTTGAATAAAACCCTCCTCCAACTCTGCCGTCGGTATGAATGGAAGTGCCGCCATGAGTGGCGGGACTCCGATCCGTCCTCTCTCATTCTTCCCTGCTGGGAATGTTTATTCTAAAACCGCTATCTCCGGCTGTTGTGGTCGCACAACGATCTGTGCTCAGCGGAAGAAAGCTTAACACCCTTAGTCCCCAGACCGTAAATCCTTGAGCTATTGACCCAGGGTTCTTGGATGAGGACCACATCCATGTCGCATTTAGAAATACGACTGATTGAAGCAGCCGAGGCTGCTTTAGATTTGTGCAGGTTTATCTGAAACACCACCAACATGAGAGCGCTCCGACTTCCCTGTCACCGCTTTATTGTCGAGTTCTACCTCGCCTGGAGGCTTTTTTTCAACGAGGAGTTGTTCAGACCACGATTTGGCGTGGCGGAAACCCTACTATCTGTGGCAGTGTCAACATTGGTGCGCTCAGGACTAGCAGCTATCCTTGTGACGTTGAGGTCTTCCCCGTCCAGCAAGCTGTCTCCCATCTCCGAGCTGTTCACTTCTCCTTCGCCATTTGACGTCACAGATACCATACTTTCCGAGTCGGACACCTCCGACTCCTCTTCCGGCACTGCGATGTCCGAGTCCTCCGGAGCAGCCGAAATAGCAGCGCGTTGTGCATCGCCACGGTATACTTTGATCACGTTCTGACCCATGCCGTAGTGCACTCGTCCATTGCACCGTTTAAGGGGTTCGAGTGCCTCCTTATTCAAGGTGAAGACCACCTGCCTATCAGGCCCTACCGCATCCTCAACCAGATTGACACTCCAGCCCTGCGTCGGGAGAGTCGGGTTCATGATCCGTAGATCTCACTCAGTCTTGCAGCTGCTGCCTTGTACAGTGCAAACGTTTTTGCATCCTCGCAAGCGAATTCCTTGATTCGACCCTGGTGCCATCCCGCATCAGAACCTACCGCCGTGGCACCCGGAGACTCATCCATAATGTCAAGAAGGGCATTACCGATCGCGTTACGGACGTACCACCACTGCTCCTGCTTTCGTTACCTCGGTCAATGACGCCTATGAGGATCCTGTCCTTGGTCACTTCAGCAAAGCTAAGTTTACCCACTTCGGGGGTGTTCTGCTGCCGCTTCGGATGAGGTTTTAAATCCCCGTCCGATCTCTGCCGTTTGAAGGGATTTCAGTTAACCTTCTTTGGCGCATAATTGCTTTGGAAGTTCGGTAACAGAGCTTCAGCTATCTCCACCGTCTCTCTGGCATTCGGCGATAGCGTCTCCTGTGAAACTCCCGCGTATTTCTTCGGGATCATTGGGGCCGCACTTTTGTCCGAGTACTCAGAGCGACTGGGAGATGTCTTTTGGGAGGAATTTCGACCCGTAGTTGCCATCGCGGTCGTTCCCTTTTTTGGATCTCTGAGGCCAGGTCGAGAGACCACTTTTTTAATAATTTGCTTCTCTGAAGAGATATTTGCAATTTTTCATGTGGTTGTTGTAATTTTATTAGGCTGTACCTAAAAACGTACCGCCACGGTGCAGGCAACCACCCGGACTTGGGATGGCGTAGCCCAGGGTTATTTTTATAAGCGCGGCCGAAGGCCGCCAACTCCGAAAGGTGTTTCGCACATAAATACCATGGATTCCGCCCCAATTTTGTAAGGTGTCCACCCTTCACGTAAACAATTGAAAAATTTATTTTGTTGAAAAACTAGCAAATTCGCGCGCGTTTGTTCAAATAAAATTAAAAAAAGTGAAACTACAATTAAAAGCTTTGTTTCTTTCCTGCTAATTATGAATAATTATTCCTGTAAAAGCGTTTCTTGAACAAAAATAGCAGCGAATTCAGCAGCTTTTTGACATTTAATTGAGAGAGAGAGCGCCAATTCGCTGCAAGTTATTGCTGGAGATTTTTCGTCCAGCAGAAACTAGCAAGCAGGAACAGCTGATCGGTGACATAGCAAAACAACAACAAAAAATGTAAATTCAAATTGTTAGCCAATCAGAAACGTAACCGCTGTTTTTTCTGCAAGTTTCTACTGATTCCTGTTCGACCAAAAATGAGCAGAAATTAGATTTTGACAGCTTTTTACAAGACTCTCTTCTGCTGACAGTTCTTTGCTGGATTTTTCAAGAACCCATCCTCAGTCTCCACGATATAACATCCCCCAACGGCACTAGGTTGATTGACTTCGCCGCTGCTCGCAATATGGTCATCAGTAGTACCAGGTTCCAGCATAAGCGAATACACCAAGCCACATGGCTGTCCCCTGATCAAAGAACTAGAAACCAGATTGATCATGTCTTGATTGACGGCAGACATAGCTCCACCGTTCTGGACGTGCGTACACTGCGTGGTCCCAATATTGACTCTGACCATTATCTTGTCGCAGCCAAGATACGCACACGCCTCTGTGCAACGAAGAAAGTGCGCACAGCAACGGAAGGAAAGTTTGACGACGAGAAGCTGCGCATGACACAGACAGCTGATAATTTCACAACTCGACTCTCACACCTGCTAGCAGAGGGCAATCCTCTACCTAACGATGTAACCGAGCAATGGAAGCATATCTCTCACTCATTGCGTACCGCCGCTGAGGCCACTATAGGGTTCCAGCGAGCCCGCAAGAACAACTGGTACGATGAGGAATGCAAAACTGCCTCGAAAAAAAAGGACGCTGCCTACAAGGAGACGTTGCGAACGGGCGCAACCCGCAGTGTATGGCAACAATATCGTGAGGCAAAGAAGGAAGAGAGACGCCTTTTCAGAAAAAAGAAAAGTGAGGCCGAAAGGCGTGAGTGTGAGGAGCTTGAGATGCTGGCTGACAGGAATGATGCCCGAAAATTCTATGAAAAGATCCGGCGGATGACGGAAGGTTTTAAGACCGGGGCAAGCTCCTGTAAGGACAATAATGGCGACCTGGTAACCGACGTACAAAGTGTACTTAAATTATGGAGGGAGCACTTCTCCTCACTGCTAAATTGCGAGGGAGACGTCGAACCCGATACCCCAATCCCTGACGATGGAAAAGTCGTCCCACCACCTGACTATGATGAAGTGAGGATAGCTATATCCCGGCTCAAAAACAACAAAGCGCCTGGAAAAGACGGACTACCCGCCGAGCTGTTCAAACGCGGAGGCGAAGAGCTGGTAAAAAGCATGCATCAGCTCTTATGCAGAATATGGTCAGACGAATGCATGCCTCCGGATTGGAATTTAAGTGTGCTTTGCCCAATCCACAAGAAAGGCGATCCCGCTAACCGCACCAACTACCGCGGAATTAGTCTTCTTAATATCGCATATAAGGTTCTTTCTAGCGTGTTGGTTGAAAGGCTGAAGCCCATCGTAGACAAACTGATTGGACCTTATCAGTGTGGCTTTAGACCTGGTAAGTCTACCATCGACCAGATTTTCACGATACGCCAAATCCTGGAGAAGACCCATGATAAGAGAATCGACACTCACCATCTCTTTGTCGATTTTAAACCCGCTTTTGACAGCGTAAAAAGGAGTTGCCTGTATGCCGCCATGTCTGAATTTGACTTCCCTGCAAAGCTTATACGGCTTTGTCAAATGACGTTGAGCAATACCAACAGCTCCGTCAGAATCGGGAAGGACCTCTCTGAGCCATTTGAAACCAAACGAGGCTTCAGACAGGGCGACTCCCTTTCGTGCGATTTCTTCAATCTGATGCTGGAGAAGATAATTCGAGCAGCAGAGCTAAACCGCAATGGTACAATCTTTTACAAGAGCGTGCAATTGCTGGCGTATGCCGATGATATTGATATCATTGGCCTTAACAACCGCGCCGTAAGCGCTGCCTTCTCTGGACTGGATAAGGAAGCGAAAAAAGTGGGTATTGCCGTGAACGAGGACAAGACGAAGTATTTGCTGTCATCAAAGAAAGAATCGGCGCACCTGCGCCTTGGCAGCCATGTCACTGTTGATAGTTACAAATTTGAAACTGTGAGGGACTTCGTCTATTTGGGAACCAGTATCAACACCGAAAATAATATCAGTCTAGAAATCCAGCGGAGAATCACTCTTGCCAACAAGTGCTACTTTGGACTGAGTAGGCAATTGAGAAGTAAAGTCCTCTCTCGAAGAACAAAGATCACGCTCTATAAGTCTCTCATCATACCTGTCCTGATGTATGGCTCAGATTCATGGACAATGTCAAGAGAAGATAAGATGGCCCTTGGAGTATTTGAGAGAAAAGTTCTCCGGAAGATTTATGGTCCTTCCCGTGATGCCAACGGCGAGTATAGAAGGAAATTTAACGATGAGCTGTACGAGCTCTACGCAGATCTGACCATAGTCCAGCGAATTAAAGCCCAAAGACTCCGCTGGCTGGGCCATGTTATGCGAATGGACAAAGAAGCTCCAGCAGAGAAGGTTTTCCTATCGTCGCCTGAATTCGGCAGCAGAGGAAGGGGGAGGCCTCGACTGAGATGGAAACAACAGGTGGAGGATGACTTGAACTCCCTTGGGGTTTCCAATTGGCGTCCGTTATCGCTAAAAAGGAATGACTGGCATGCTTTGATACGAAACGGCCAAAATCGCTTAGGCGGTTAAGCGCCAATAAATGATGATGATCCTAAAGTGATGCTTGTAAAACAATATAAATAGCAGGGCTGCACAACGTATAAACGAAATAATTTCGTTTTGTTAATTATCAAAAAATACTTCGTTTCAATAATTATAAAAAAAAAATTTTTTTCGTTGATCAAATCCATCATGAAATAAGACAGGTGACAGCAAATGAACAGCTGTTTAATTTTATTTCTGCTTTTTCTGATTTTGATCCATGACCCTACAAGACCCCCTCAAACATTCTGGGAGTGCTCATAATTTAGGAGTACGATATGAGTCCTAAATATTAGAAAAATATGAGCCTCCGAAATAAGATCATATAGGAGTCCTTTATGACTCCGATTTAATGAAATTATGAGCCATATGCTGAAATTGTTCATTTAACAAAGCAATTTTGGAACAAATTTTCATATTTTGTCTGTGAAAATTTTTTTATTTCAAATAAATATTCAATTACATCGCGTGCAGACTGTTCCTGGCAATTTTTCTTGTTGTCCTGTTGGCGCTCTTCTAGCGGATTCCCTGATAAGTATACCTTCCTTTAAGTGTTTCTCTTTTTTCACTGTACCATATATATTTAAAGGAATTTCCCCACATACATCTCCTGCGAGCCCCGGCAGATGGTGGGACAGTTGTACGAAAATATGAAAACCAAATTCAAACAGATTTTTACGCTTTTTGCTTAGCCTTTCGAACAGTAAAATTGTCGCTGCGCTTGGAAGACGCTATGAACGCACTGGCCAATCAATAGATGTTGTTTCTTACGTTCAGTCGCTCACTTGCAAGCAACGACTCAATAAAATACGCTATTACAACATAATTGTATTAGTTCGACGATCGCTCTTTCCCCAATGCACCCTCACTTTCATTTCGGCCGGTCCCTGATCTAATGCCACAGGTTCATCATGTATGCTTCCCCAATTCCAAATAACAAAAGATGTATTTTCAATAACTTTCAAAACTTAGCAGAATTTGATTTCACAAAAATTTATTCTCACAAAAATAACAAAATAAGTCGCAAAAAAAATTTGGCTGGAAAACAAAGATATGTAAGTATTAAATCAAATAATTAAATTAAATTATAGTTAGCAACTATTCTTTCTTTGCAATTAGGAACCTGATTGGAGAACGTGCCGTGAAGATAGGACCTGCGTGACTCATCAGAAAAGCGCGTTCCATTTAAACGGACGTCCACGGACTGGCAGAGTTTGCTTGCATTCGATTGAAATCGCAGCAGCGCATTTATAACGCAGTGTGAGCGTAGACTATTTCGTCATGTGAACGTCACCGCGCTTGCTGGGGATCTTTTTCGGACGGCGCCTTCTTGACCCAAACCAATGCATTTGGCTTTCAAGATCTAATCTATACATATTTGTACATTTTTTAATATTAATTATTTCAGTTGTATTTAATCTATTTATGTGTATATCTAATATTGTATTAAATTTTCAATAATATATAGCGCATTTTATTTGGTTTTAAAAAATAAATATTTGAATATAAAAAAAAAATATTGAGAAAATCATTTTCATATCAGCTTTGACAGGTAATGACAATTGTCAGTTGTGACACCACTGTGATGATAGTTATGATGTCACCATTGGTCCAAAAATAGCGTGAGAATGAAGAGTACAGATATATGCTTATTTCAAATTAGTAATGTGTTAGAGGGAGACAAGAACTCACACGCACACAGTTGTTGACATCAACTTGTTCTCTATGACAATCAAATGTTGCATCAAATGATTGTCATCTGTCTTGTAGGGTGGTTCCCCCATTTCACACGAGGAATAAGAAAAAGTTGATGTCAACAACTGTGTCCGTGTGTGTTCTTGTCTCCCTCTAACACACCACTATCGATTAAGCAAATATCTGTCTCACTCTATTTTTGGATCAATGATGATGTCACAACTGACAACTGTCATACCTGGCAAAGATGATATTAAAATGATGTTTACATTTTTTTACTAAAATATTTATTTTATAAATCAAATAAAATGAACAAAATTGCATACAAATAAATAACATACAGCAAACAAAACACATCCCACGTACGCGTACACGATTTCGAAAAGGCCACAGAGGGTCCTTGGTTCACTGCTCTAAACTGCGCTAAAGCTCATTCGGCCGTTACCGGCTACCTCCCCACCCTTGCCCTCATCATCCAATCACGGGGGTAAAGGGCTGGTTTCCTCGAAAGCGGTGACGCTATATAGCGTCCGTTACATAGCGGTGAAGTACGTTGTCAAAAATACTACCATGTAAAAGTAATTGAGGTAAGTAAGAAGTCGGTGAAGTTCACCGTAATTAATATAGCGTCCGTCATGACGGTGGCAATTTTTCGCCAACGTTTTTTCCCACCGTCATTGTCATAGCGGTGTCAATTCAATAAAATTCTTCAAATTCGTTTACAAAAACAACAATTAATTGTTTTCAAAACAAATATTTTAAAAATATAAAAGAGAAAAACAAGAAAAGTGGCCGCAAATTTACAATTTGAAATGGATTGAAGTCACCGCTACTTGCATGTAAGTTTACAGAAAAGCGGTGCTGCTAATGACGGTGAGCATAGCTACCGCTATATAGCGAACGTTACATAGCGGCACCGCTTTTCGAGGGAACCAAGCCTTAATGGCAAATCAAAAATAGTTCCAAGTCATTTTATCAAATTTTCCTTGTACATTCTTTCATCTATTAACTGCAACATGTTTGCACTTCGTTTTGCAGAAAACTCCTACATAACAAATCCAAAGTTTAATTTACTTTAATTAAATTAATTTGGTTAATTTTTTATACTTATCTTCCTTTGTTGCAGCCAAATTTATTTTACCGCTTCTTTTGTATTTCAATTTGAAAACAAAAATATTTTAATTTACAATTTATAAGTTTTGAAAGAACTTGAAAATGCATCATTTGCTATAATCATTTTATCCCCATTTGACAGTCAGCTATGACAATAAATGACAATTGTCAGAGTTTTCGTCAAAACGTCATCAGAATTGATAATTTAGAGTGTGAGTGTGTTAGTAAAAATATCAGCCCGTCTTCCCTACAAGACAGATGACAATCATTTGATGCAACATTTGATTGTCATTGCTGTCAGCTAAACGATCATCGCTTCAATCATTTCACACGAGGAATAAGAAAAAGTTGATGTCAACAACTGTGTGCGTGTGAGTTCTTGTCTCCCTCTAACACATTACTAATTTGAAATAAGCATATATCTTTCTCACTTTATTTTTGGATCAAAGATGACATCATGATGATGTCATAATGATATCACAACTGACAACTGTCATAACCTGTCAAAAAATACACATGATTTTAACAATATTTTTCTTTATATTTATTTCTAAAATATATTTCTTTATATTTATTTCTAAAATATATTTCTTTATATTTATTTCTAAAAAAAATAGCCATTTTGTTGAATATTTATTAAAAACTATATATACATATATAAATAAATAAAATCCATGTTTCGAAAACATCTTCAACAACCGCAGTGACGGTCACATGACTATATATGTCTCTACGGTCGCAGTTTGCGCATTATAATTTACAAATTTCGAAAACACCAAGGATGAGGGTACAACAGACGGTTGGTCGCAGTGCTATTTTCAACAATATTATCTATCTATCTAAGTACGTGCCAGTCACGCGTGCCTTCTCTTCACGACACGGTCTCCAACCACGTTCATAACAGCATTTCCTTCCCTCGTTTGGTGTTGGTCACAACGCAAAAAGTACCCTTGCAGTTTCGGCCACGATTGTTTTGCTGGGACCTATTTGCACCTCCTTTGCAAATAACACCTACAAAATGCAAACTTTAAAGATGTCTCTTGTTACTTTATTATATTTTCTTACCTTCTTTTTTTGCTTCCAAAATTTAAATATTCCTAATTAAATTTTTTTAAATGAATATCGAATTGAAATTGTGCTAAGTTTTGAAAAGAAATGAAAATACATCAACTGTTATAGTCATTCTATCCTCATGTGACAGTCAGCTATGCCAATTAATGACAATTGTCACGTGGTTTTGTTAAAACGTCATCAACATTGATCATTTATAGTGTGAGTGTGGTAGTAAAAATATCAGCCCGTCTTGTAGGGTTGTAGGGCAATTACTACACATCACGCATTCCGACAACCGTGTATTTCCCTACAAAACGGGCTGATATTTTTACTAACACACTCACACTTTAAAGTGTCAATGATGATGAAGTTTTGTCAAAAACACTGACAATTGTCATTTATTGTCATAGATGACTGTCAAATGAGGATAAAATGATAATAACAAATGATGTATTTTCAATAACTTTCAAAACTCAGCATAATTTAATAAATTTATTCCGACGCGTTTTATTTTCAAACCGAAATTGGGAGAATGAAAACAAGCGATATAGAGAATTTGGTTGCAAAAAACCAAGATAAGTATTAATTTAAATTAAAACAAAAGAAATAAACCTTTAATTTAAGCATTAAACTTTTTTGTGGGTTTTGCAGAGAAGCAGCGGTGCGGAAGCGGGCGACTATAACAGGAATGGCCGTCTTGCTTAGGACAGGCGAATATTAAGGGTACCTACACCACGACTCAGTGAGAGTGCAGAAAACTATATGCGAATACCAAACGATCATGCATGGGGAATTACTTTCCTTTGGCCGTGAAGATGAGCACATTGTCATCATGTTAAGCTCTATACCAATAATTGAACTGAATTATGGTTTTTCCAGCGTTCGAACATATACAATTGGACGCATAACAATACGCGTACAAGATATTGATGTTTATCAGCAAAAAAATCTTTAGGATGTCGCAAAAGGTGCAATTTCCTGTTAAAGAAAATGAATAATTAACTTTTAAGATCTTATTTATCTATTTATGCGCGTTATTGAGACATTGTACAAATATTATTACAAAAATAAATAAATTAAACACTGAAATTTAACAGCAATTTATCATTTTTGACAGATTATGACAGTTGTCAGTTGTGATATCATTATGACATCATCATGATGTCATCATTGATCCAAAAGAGGAGTGAGACAGATATATGCTTAATTCAAGAATTCTTAATGTGTTAGAGGGAGACAAAAACACACACGGACACAGTTGTTGACATCAACTTTTTCTTATTCCTCGTGTGAAATGATTGAAACGATGATCGTTTAGCTGGCAGCAATGACAATCAAATGTTGTATCAAATGATTGTCATCTGTCTTGTAGGGTTGTAATTTAATTTGAGAAAAAAGTTTGTTGTCAAATGACGTCACGGTTTTGAAAGTTTCACTGACTTTTCTCTTCACACTTTCATTGACTTTTTTTTTTGAAATTTCTTAATTAAAGTTATGTAAACACTGAACGTTTTCGTCGCGATTTTTAAAATTCGTTTAAATTTTTCTTAAAATAATATTAGAAAATTAAGTGTTTCGTGTGTGGGTGTAAGGATTCTTATGAGAAGGAAATGTCGGGAAAAGTGGGCGCAGTTGTAAAGCCAAAACATTAGCCAGCACGCCAAAAAATGCAGCGACCACTTTCTTTCTAAAGATTTTGATAATATTTTAATATTAAACGGTGATCGAACCTGCTTATCCAATGCTGATATACTATCCCCTACAACACGGCTTCTAGAACACAACGTAAAATTAGCGTTTTATAAGGAGATTTTCACAAAATTTTGTTTATAAACATAAAAATAAATTCACAACCAAAATATTTATTTGTTTGTTTTCGTTTTTATTTCTTCATAACATTTGAGACATTTAAATCTAAGCAGACATGTTTTTTAAAACCGTGACGTCACAGCTTTTTTTAAATGCGTGATCTTATTAATTGGATCATGATTTTGATCGATTTTGTATAGTCAAATTGTTGTCAAAAGCCACCATTTTGTTTACAAACATTCAAAGTGAATCGTGCAAAAATTTTTTTGGAAGATTTTTTTAAATTTAGTGTGAAATTGGCAAACATCTAAGTGAAAAAAGCAAGTGGATGCATAACAAAGCCTGCAACTTCAGCGCAGTGCCCACTTAAATTGCGTTTGGGAGATTACCAAAGCCCGCAACCTCCACACTCAAATTACCAGGAAATTCACGAAAAAGACCATAATTATATTCCAAAACACGCTGTATTCAACATTTTTTAGGCTGCAAACTTTTCAATTTATAAATTTGTCAATGAACCAAAGTAGTTTGACAAACATTTGACAGCCTAAAATACTTTTAACAACAACAGCAAACACACGTGATTTTTCTTTTCTTCTAAGGTCTCAACATGTTATATATAAACCTTGATTTGTTCTGATAATTATACCTTTCATGAACATGAAATGGTATTATAACTTTGGTCCGATGTTTGTAAATATGAGAAGAAGAAGAGATAGACCCATCAATAAGTATACCGAAATGATCAGGATGACGAGATGAGTTGATTTAGCCATGTCCGTCTGTCCGTCTGTCTGTCTGTCTGTTTGAACGCAAACTAGTCCCTCAGTTTTTGAAATATTTGGCTGAAATTTGGTATGCGGCCACCATTTTCCAATATAGGAATCATTTGTCGGAACCAGCAAGATCGGACCAATATAACATATAGCTCCCATACAACCGATTATTCCGATAAACGGATTTTGGGCTATAACTCCTGTAATTAAACACGAAGGAACGTGAAATTTTATAAGTGTTGCTATTTTTATATGTGAAATATCGATGCTGAAAATCATAGAGATGGGATAGATTTTTCACATAGCTCCCATACAATCGATTATTCCGATAAACGGATTTTGGGCTATAACTCCTGTAATTAAACACGTAGGAACGTGAAATTTTGGACGTATTGCTATTTTTATATGTGAAATATCGATGTTGAAAATCATCGAGATTGGGCAAATATTTCACATAGCCCCCATACAATCGATTGTTCCGATAAACGGATTTTGGTAGATAACTCCTGTAATTATATAGGTAGGAACGTGATATTTTGGAAGTATCGCTATTTTTATATGCGAAATATCTATGTTGAAAATCATTGAGATGGCATAAATATTTCACATAGCCCCCATACAATCGATTGTTCCGATAAACGGATTTTGGTAGATAACTCCCGTAATTATATCGGTAGGAACGTGAAATTTCGTAAATGTTGCTATTTTAGAATGTGGAATGTCGGTGTTAAAAATCAATGAGATTGGATCAATATAACACATCGTCCCCATATAATCGATAGCTCCGATAATTTCGGTATGAGCTACAGTTAAATTCACACAGGCTGTACTGGGGATCAAACAGTGAAAATCGTGACGCTTATTCATGAAAGGTATTTAGCCTTCGGCACAGCCGAAGACAGCTTTCCTTACTTGTTTTTTATTGTTTTCAAAAATAACGTTGAATTTTTTCGTTGGACAAATAACGTTTATTTTATTGATAAAAGAAACGAAATCAAAAGTTTTTTTTGGTTTTTAATAAATTTAACGTAAATTTTCAGCCCTGAAAAACAGACCAAATGAAAAACAGACCAAATGTATAAAACTAATTGCAACCGTGAGCTGAATGCCTTAGAAATGCATTATACATTTCAAACTCCAAGTAGTATTTAATACCTATAAGAATTCCCACTCACAAATGTTCCAGATAAGCTTTACATGGTGTAGAAACTATGTAGGCAGAGGGAAAATTATTTTCCAGTTTTTAGTTCATTTTAAAAACATTTTAAATTAAAAATATTTTTTTATTCTAAATTTTATTTTATACTTTTTAGTTGTGAGTCTGTGAAAATTTCTAAGATTGTAATTGGATATTCTGTGTCATATTAGTGGTAC